>JABXWE010102877.1:0-11818 GCA_014611495.1 Limonius californicus | reverse complement strand
CAACAAGGGAAAAATAAAATACTTGTAGAATTTCGTAGTTTATAATTATAATTAAAATAGAATAATAAAATAGTAGCAGTAGCAGTACAACGTTGTTGAAAATGTGGTAGGAACAAATCTCTCTCTCCAATGCAATAAATTTGACAGGCTATTTATACTAATTCATCAGTGCACATTGAACAGTCTTGTGATCTATGATTGTTTATCTTCAGTTATCTTCAGTTAGTTCGGAAACTTTAGTTTCTGATAAAATGTCTAATGATTAATGTATTATTAGAAGTAACAACAATGGAATAATTTGTGGGTATATAATATGTAACAGTGTATTCCCCTCCAAGCCGCTCATTTATAATGCCGATGATCAAAGATTTTACCTTCAGTAATTAATTTTCGTCACAACGTTTCACGAATGTTCTATTTTAACGTTTCTTTTGTGTTTATACTATGTTAGATGGCCATTCTAAGACTGAGTTTTTGTTAAAATTAAGTAAACTTTTGATTTCTTCAATTTCTCGCACTTTACGTAGTGTACTCGTATTACCTTGGTCAGATTGCTAATTTGTATATAGGGACGCAAAAAATTGCGAGAATAATATATCGATTGATAAACATTTTTACCTTACGTTCAGTTTTAACGTTTCCCAATACTTGTTTAGACAACGTACGGATGTTTTTCGAGTCAAATAGTTCCGTTATAAAGGAATGTGAATGATTTTGCGTATCAGTTGTTGACCTTACGCATTTAGTTTTTAATACAACGCAACGTTCGATAGTTCAATCGTAACATTTCTGATGCGTTTAGATTATGTTAAGGAAAGTTTTATTCGTCAAACTTTTTATACGCGGGTTTCAGTATGTGTTAATGATAAATAAACGTTTGGTTTCTCGCCGTTAAGATAACGTAGTCGTGTTTCCTGGACCGGATTGCTAATTTATATCGCGAATAACCAAGAGATTTCCACGCCCCTGGGTGATTGAAATTTCTAACTTGTGCAATTGTATTAGCTTGAATCGGAAGGTTTTTTGCAACTATGAAATTGTATGAAACCATTAGCAACTTGACTAAGAAGTATTTCTAGACGATACGTACGTATGTGAAAAAAATACTGGCTTATGCACATTCATTAGTTCGAAGGCGTAGACCAGTGTAGATAATGATGAGTCACGTAAATTTTTCCGGCTAATTGCATTATTCTCCTACGCAGGTCGTGGTCGTGTCGGAGTTCGCAGAGGTATAGATTTCTCGGATTATAACGGGCTGAACTGTTAAAGGAATTTTGAGCAAGTGGTAGTTCACAAACGTGACGTTTATGAGAGCAGAAGTTTGCTCATAAAGCTTATCGATTATGCCCCCGATTATTCCTGTCCTGCGAAAGTTCGGCGCTACAATTTGCCGGAGGCCAACTTGGACACAAAGTTACTGGCGTGATTAACGGGAAGATGGTAATGTCGTAAAGTTGGCGGATTTGATAATGTGTATGTCCGACCGAGCGACCAACTCGGGCGTTCAATAATTTATTAAAATATCTGAAGTTTGCCGACAGCAGAGTGTATTCTGAAACACTGTTCCAACTTCGCTAAACCAAACATCGTGCAATAGTTTCCAACTTTGCCTGTTGTCGAGTTGAAATTAGTTTAACTGTAGTTGTCCGAGAAACTAACTCCGCTAACACTCGAATTGCTCCTATGTTTACCGCTCCAACTTAGTTTAACGACATTTATCTTTGTTTTGTTATGATGGGGTCGATCTCTGCCGTTCGTTTCTCCGCCGTTCCCCGGTTCCAAATCCCCTCGTAATTTTAAATATGGTTTCAAATCCAAATTGTAATGCTCCTAGCAACTTTTCAATTGAACCCGTTTTTAATAAAATACTCTATGGTTTGTATGTCCTGCAGATATAATGAGTCGAAAGAAGGAACCAAGTATTGCAACTGAAATGAAAAAGAATTAATCAGATCGGATCTTAATGTTATTATTGTGACGTTACGGACGCTTGTGTTGTGTTTACCTTTTATTCGTCGTGATCGTCATGGGTTCGAATCTAGAGTAGCTGAGCTGAGCTGCATGAAATAAAGCACCAGAGAGGTTTGCTTTTTATTCACGTAAATATCAACTGCAGACAGTGCAATTTAACTACCCCCGGTATTTACCTGTTCAGGCTGGGAAACTGCAGGAAACCTTAGCCGAGGCAGTGCAACGTGTTCTCAAGTACGACGATTTCCAACTATTTGCTCAGTAACACGAAGGGATAACGATGGAGTTATAGGCCTGTGTGCGAAGGGGATTTCCGAAAATACCAGGTGGATGATTAAGGAACTCGAAGCTGCTGCTGAGATACCTCAAAGCGCTGGCGGGTGAAGGAAACTTGACGCTGCAGCTGAAATACCTCAAAGCGCAATCGCCAATAGAAGTCGTAAGCTGCTGAGATACCTCAAAGCGCTGGCAGGTGAAGGGTGAAGGGAACTTGGCGCTGCAGCTGAGGTACCTCAAAGCGCAAACGCCAATGGAAGCCGTAAGCTGCTGAGATACGTCAAAGCGCTGGGCAGGTGAAGGGTGAAGGAAACTTGGCGCTGCAGCTGAGGTACCTCAAAGCGCAATCACCAATGGACGCCGTAAGCTGCTGAGATACCTCAAAGCGCTGGCAGGTGAAGGAAACTTGACGCTGCGGCTGAGATACCTCAAAACGCTGGCAGGTGAAGGGCGAAGGAAACTTGGCGCTGCGGCTGAGGTACCTCCAAGCGCAATCGTCAAGGGATGCCTTAAGCTGCTGAACTACCTCCAAGCGCTGGCAGGTGAAGGGTTAAGAAAACCTGTCAAAGAAACTGTGCTTCTTGACGTTTAAATCAAGAATAATGCTTCAGAACAACTTACTGTACTGTACCGAACAGTGGGTACGGGTTCGTGAGAACCCACTGCATGTGCCCCCATTTTTAGAAACAACACGAATTTTATAGCCCCATAAATCTAGTACTAATAATTTTCGTAAAAATAAGTTAATTATCTGTTAAAAATCTGAAGAAACAAACTAAATAAATAACTCCCATAATTTGGTGTTTAGTTAATACGTCTATGTATATGTAATAATTTAGAAAGGTTATGGGCTAAACTAAACCAAATATTTAGCAAATGTGGGCCCCGCTACATTATCATAACTTAAACATTTCTTCGACTGTAAATCGGTGTAAGTACGTTTTTTTTTATTGGCCGATAAGGCACTGAAGCGACTGGGGCTTATTGTACTTTGGCCAAACTTAAACTAACACATTAATACGTATAAGAAAAACCGGTATCGCTGGAGCCCGGTATCGAACCCACGCCCAAACGTCCCGAATTTCTCTGTGGCCGTGGCTACAAGCAGGAGAACTACTTGCCTACCCAGGGTTGATTGTACGTTGGCAGTTGTCTCATAAACATGGTAGAAAATGATAAACTCTTGACTCAGACAAAGGAAGATATAGGTACTCCAAATAATAATTGGGTTTGATTTTGGAGTCGTAAAATGCAAGTCATTGTGAAATTAAGTCTGGCCACACCAGTACTAAAATTGATATTTATTAGTTACACGCATCGTAATTACAGCCAAGTAGAAATTTAGTCGTTTACTACTGTATTTTTAGGAGCGCTACACTATACAGAGTGGATATTTGGTATACATGCAAATATTTAAGCCTTCTTCTTCTTCGAGTGCTTTATCTCTTTCGAGGCGTAGCGATCTTCTCTCCTATGCCTGTGTTGCGCGTTTAGAGTGCCACAGACGTAGAGAGCTTAACGTGGGCTCCGAACCACGGGAAACACTTCTACTCCAGAGAAGATTTACTAGGCAGAATACCTCGCTGGTTTGACATTGCCTTGCGAGGGCGAACGGCCGTTAAAAATCAGCCGTGGTTGCGTTTCTGTAATTCGTTGAGCAGTAAAATTGATACTTAAAATTGTATTCCAACTGCACATAATAAGGTGCACTAAATTGTTTTATTAGGCCTTTTTTAGGATAGGTTAGTTCGTAGTCGTACCTATAGTCTGTCCCAGACTTAAAATTCAGTATTGCTCTTATGAAGAGTGGTGTTGCCAGACGTATTCTTCAATTGGTTTCTTAATACCAACGAAAACTGTCAATTTTATGACTTCTAATCCTCTTAACTTAAACATATCAGCTGGCATTAGAAGGGATTACACGCAGTGTTTCGTCGTTTTATCAGTGGTACTCAGACAGCTCTCAATCAACGAACTGGTGTAAAACGGAACTCTTACTAGTTTAGGACTTTTTCAATTTAATTGTACGAACTTTATTGCATTAATAATTAATAAGTTGCAACTTAAACTCTTAACAATAACAGTTATCACTTTAATTGCTCTAGATTTTATATTAATGTATAATATGATCTTATATAGTACTAATACGTAAACTATTAAGTACATTAGTTTTTGATATACCGCTAATTATTATAATTATACTAATATCTATTGAATGCTTATTTACTACTTACTATAGCTGTTTGGACCCTTGAAGTTCAACACCGAAAGATTGCTTCAAGAATAGCCGCAGATAAAATAAAAGTGGCAACGTTGTGTAAAATTTCTTCATAAGAATTACTTAGCCTTATGCTACCGCTACTGAATTTTAAGTCTGGGATAGACTGTAGATTGGAATGAACATATGCGGTTGTCTACTGCGCGATGCTTGCTGCATCACCACGAGCTATGAATTTGGCACACGACAGCCGGGTGTGATAGCAAGAATGCGGGAACTATAACCTTTCGCCTTGCAGGCCAATGCCCTTCGACGGGTGTAGAGTAGCCTCGCCGAATATCTGTTAAAAATGAAATAACTGCTAACTTGTCGCGTAAATGTTATCGGTATCGAGTAAGATCGTATACTGATGTTTTCTCTGCGGATATTGATTTGGTAATGTGAGGCAGCCGCCTGTGGCCTTGCGATTATATTTTATTTACCACGAACTACACAAAATGTAAGCAAAAAACTTGTGGTTGTCTACAATTTGCTGTAGAGTGACGTGACAACGTGAACTGATTCAATATTTGCAATTCGTAAATATGGTGTAATGAAAAGCAGCCTAATTAAAGAATTTGAAAATAGAAGTTAGGTATATTTTATAAAATTGTCATAATTATCACTAACAGACATTTTTCACGTTGAGGATTGTTCTTCCAAGAAGGAACTTTTAAAAATATCAGAATTAGAATATTCTAAACCCGTTTTATTTAGATAGACTTGCAAATACCCATTAATAATTAATACAACTGTAATTTGCTGCAATGTTGTAATACCCATCTTTACATATTAAAGCAAAAAATTACGAAATACCAAAACAAAAGCAGTATCGTATGTATTGATCAGGGTGTTTTTATTACCAATTCATGCAGACACTTTTTGAAACGATTAGTCTTTTTTCTATTGCAAAGTCGACCTTGTATTTATCGATAACGAGCGTTATTTCTGCGGTTTGAGTGTTCTGAAGTGCTCAAGTTCGAAAGCTTCAAGATCAATATCGAAAATCTCCAAATGAAATTTATCCCTTTATCTAATAAAATTAGTATATTTATCTATTAGATAACAATTGTCATGAAGAATTCGGGATGGTCGAAGTAAACGATCGAGTGAGTGTCATCACTACTAAACCGGGCTTTGATGATTATTTTGGTTTTGCAACTCATCTTCCAAATATTTGTCTGCGAGATTTGGCGATAGCTAATCACAGTGCCTATTAGATTAATGAACTGCTGATAATGGAAAACCACAATTGATAAACAAACTTTTAAATGAACAAACTCTTGCGGAAACAATTTCGTAATATGAATTTATATTTGGTTTGGTAATAGAATTTTTATTGTATTAATAAAGGTTGCATTTATTTCTTGCAGTTGACGTTACGCTTATTAGGCTGTAATAGTTGGGGATATTTGACTTATTTGAATATTGGTCTTTTTACCTTCTGTTGATTTTCAGAAAATTTGATTATTATGTTTCGAATAATTGCGGATGCAGCAGTACTTCAACAAAGTTGGAAATGGTTTATTCAGTCCCTGAAGATAACAAACGCAACCGCAGAATCGAGTAATTTCGGGCTGCATGCTTTGAAAGTATACATTGTTACCGGATTGCAGTTGCGGATTAAGAATTGCAAGTCAATTACTACTCAAAGTACCGAGATGCTATTGTTTTAAAGACAAAAATAGATTTGTTAAGTATTTTTGGCAAGGACGTGTTAACACGTCGAAATACGTGTTAAGTGGCAAAAGGCTAACAAACCTCATGGAACGATTAATAATATTGTATTTACTTATTAAGAACGGATTGCCTTATAAATAATTAATCACAAAACTCCCTGCAGATGACTACCAGTTTCTACGTGCGTAGTTAATACGGTGATGATGTGTATAACCAACGAAGAGTATTAGCGAACTATCAGCTGAATTTTTATAAAGCTACGTTATATACAGACTGTAAACACAAACACATTTGATAGTATTGTTGACGTATACAGTATAGCTATTAATATTTTGCCGGTTATGTCGCCATTAGCTCTTAGTTCAATCTAAATTGTGTTCAAGCCAACTCAGGTTAAAGTAGGTCAAATCTAATCTAACCCGAAATAAATAGGTTTAATTCAAGTGAGTTAACCTTCTATCCAACTCACATTAAGTTAGCTGCCGGTTTGACCCAAGTAATGTTTAATCTAAAACCAGTTTAGGTTCTATCTTGCTTCTTCTTTCTTAGCCCGCAACATCCCATTGTTGGGCAAGGGCCTCTCTCATAAGGGGGGGTTATTGATCTACTCTCCCATAGTGATCAATCCTCGTGGGAGAGTTAGGTTCTATCTAACCTTCATTAATTTGAGTTCAATATAACCCAAACAGAAATTAGTTTCTATGTAACCCTAGTTAGGTTAGATGCAAACCAACCTATGCTAGATTCAATGTAATACAGCATAATGTACATTTTATCCGATTTAAGTTAGGTTGAATATAATCTCACATATGTTAGGTTCAATTACGACCAAATTAGACTACTCTTATTAAATTAGGTTGAGGACAAGCTACGGTAAGTTAGTTGGCAACTAACCTAACTGAAGCTTATTTTTAAGCCTATCTAAGGCGGGTTAGATGCGATCTAGCACCCGTTGGTTTAGTTTCTATTTGAGCCGAGTTAAATTTGTTTCCACTTAACATCAAGGTAACTTAGGTTCAGCCTAGCATCGATGAGCTGGGGTGCAATTTAATCCAAATTACGTCCACTTCTGAATCAATTTAATAAGTTATGTTCGGTCTAGTCTGACAGAGGGTTGGGTGCAATTGGTAAGGTAGATTAGTTTCACCTAATCTAGGTTAAAGTAGGTTCAATATAAGATAAGTTAAGCTTACCTAAGTTAGGTTACATTCGAATAGCGTTAATATAAGTTAAATTAAATTAGGTTTGATACTACTTTAGATGCCCTAGCTTATATCTAGCCTAGGTTAAGATAAGTTCAGGCAGTCTAATTTGGGTTCAACCTAGACGTACTCATATTACATTCAAGATAATCCAATATAAATTAGTTATTCTAACCCAAGATAGATTAGCTTGAACCTAATGTAGGATATTATATATAGCTTATATCTAGCCTAGGTTAAAATAACTTACAGGCACTCCAATTTAGGTTCAACCTAAATTTACTCATATTACATTGAAGATAATCCGATATAAATTAGTTATTCCAACCCAAGTTAGATTAGGTTGAACCTAATGTAGGATATTATATATAGCTTATATCTAGCCTAGGTTAAAATAAGTTACGGGCACTCTGATTTAGGTTCAACCTAAACTTACTCATTACATTCGAGATAATCCAATATAAGTTAATTATTCTAACCCAAGATAGATTAGGTTGAACCTAACATAATATATTAGGTGCATTCTAAACTAATTTGGATTAGAGTTAACATCTCTCTTCTTAGGTTCATAATCACCTAGTATAAATTAGTTTGAATCTCGTCAATGTTACGTTGAAACTAACCAGTGCTAGACTGCGTTTAATATAATCGACTATAAATTAGTTTGCATCGATTCCATGTTAGGTAAGGTTCAACCGAAAATATGAACATTTGAACCTAGTTAAGTTGATTCTAAACTAAGTTATCATGGGTATAGTCTGGTCTCTAAGTTTAATATACCGCGTTGAGCAATCAAACTTGCAAGCTCTGAGTTGTAATTTGATTTAAGCTAGTATTACATACCATGTAGCCATTTTAAGATGAATGGTTCTAATGTATACTGGTATTCTGATGATTCTGATACCGCCAATAGCTTTTTTTAAATACATAACCTTTATTTTTTAATACAGTAAAAAGGTAGCAGCTAGTGTATTCATGCATGTGTAAAAGATTGTTAATGTTGGTACAAAAACATCCCCACATACTGCAATTAGATTAGATGTAGAGGGTGGTCGATTTACTGGCAGAATGGGGTTGCATTAAATGCAAATGTCAAAAAAATGTGATTATATTTTTATAGTCAGATATCCAAACGGTCTAACGCCCTTTTTTTTTGCAGGTCGTCTTCATGCGTCACTATGAAGCATACAGTCAGTCGCGAAGCGTAACCTAAAGAGTTTGTTTCGGTTTACGTACTGTTTGACCGCCAACGAACTGCGAGTTCGTTGCATGCAGTTAGTTACTTCAAATACCAATGGACAAACGTAAAATGATGGCAAAAAGGCCTAGGGTTGAAAATTTGCGCGGTCCCATTTCCAACGGGCCCATGCAGACGCGCCCGCTCGTGGCGTTGCTGGATGGGCGCGACTGTTCCATCGAGATGCCCATCCTGAAGGACGTGGCCACCGTAGCCTTCTGTGACGCGCAGAGTACTAGCGAAATTCACGAAAAGGTGTTAAACGAAGCAGTGGGGGCTCTCATGTGGCATACGATCATCCTCACCAAAGAGGACCTTGAAAAGTTTAAGACGTTGCGTATAATTGTGCGCATCGGTTCGGGAGTAGACAACATCGACGTAAAGGCTGCCGGAGAACTAGGTATAGCCGTGTGTAATGTGCCGGGTTATGGAGTGGAGGAAGTCGCAGACACCACGCTGTGCCTCATCCTCAACCTCTACCGACGTACCTACTGGCTCGCCAACATGGTGCGTGAAGGAAAGAAATTCACAGGGCCCGAGCAAGTGAGGGAGGCCGCCCAGGGCTGTGCGCGGATACGAGGTGACACCTTGGGCATCGTGGGGTTGGGCCGAATCGGGTCCGCGGTCGCCCTGCGCGCTAAAGCCTTCGGCTTCAACGTTATCTTCTACGACCCGTACCTGCCCGACGGCATAGAAAAGAGCTTGGGACTAACGCGCGTCTACACTCTTCAGGACCTTTTATTCCAATCAGACTGCGTCTCTTTGCACTGTACGCTAAACGAGCACAACCATCACTTAATCAACGAGTTTACCATTAAACAGATGAGGCCAGGAGCGTTTCTAGTGAACACGGCTCGAGGGGGCCTTGTAGACGACGATGCCCTGGCGACGGCCCTCAAACAGGGACGCATCCGCGCGGCCGCGCTCGACGTGCACGAGAATGAACCGTACAATGTGTTCACGGGGCCGCTTAAAGATGCACCAAACTTACTCTGTACACCTCATGCCGCCTTCTATAGCGACGCCTCCGCCACAGAACTCCGCGAAATGGCCGCATCAGAGATTCGACGTGCCATCATGGGCCGTATACCTGAGTGCCTGCGTAACTGTGTCAACAAAGAATACTTCATGGGACCTGGCGCTTACCCCGAAGGTACAGGTAATACTGGAATGGTTTCGCTTTGACACCTCTTTCTCCCTTCCTTTGCGGTTAGGTAACCCCTCAATACCTAACGATGGTTTCCTTGTTGATTACATGGTGGGCTGTGGTATTGTTTAGGTTATCCTTGTGGGTCCAACCTACTTCAGGCTTTTGTTAATACTTCAAACTACCATTTAGCTTATTATTTGTAGTCGTAATGGTGTAAGTTAATATGGTTCTCAAGAAAAAATAAAGTTGTTACCATAGTTAGATCATTACCAATTATAAAGTATTTTCTTTGAGACAAAGATGAGGTCAATCAATAAATAATGGAAGTTTCAATTTTGTAGATTACCATAATCATTCCCAAACTAAATAATTAATAAAATTTCTAGGAATTATAAATATATATATATAGGGTGGTGCAATCTAGGTTAAGATAGGTACAGTCTATCCCAAGTTAGGTTGAATTCATTTTAACCCAAAATAAATAATTCAATCTGACCAACAGTAGTTTTAGTATTAGACAGTTTGTTATGTGCAGTCTAACTCATTTGAGGAAAGTTTAATTTAGTGTATTTCAAGGTTTAATCATATCTAAGCTAGATTAGGTTCAATTTAACTCATCTTTAAAGTAGATTTAATACAATAAAAGTTAAGTTTGATTCAATCTAACTACAGTAGGTTGGGTACAATTCAACTTGTATTGGATTTCAGTTCAATCAACCCAAGTTCTGTTCAATTTGATTTAAGTTAGGCTCAATCAAACTAGAGTTACGTTAAGTTTAATCCAACCAGAATTAGGTTTAGTCAGTCCCAATTTAGGTTAGGCTCTATTAATCTCGGTATAGTTGAGATGCAATTTATCCAGGTTAAGTTGGATTGACTTCAAGTTCAGTTATGTTCAATTGAACGCAACTAGGTTATGTTGTACCTCACCTAAGATTCAGTCACACTCCTTAGGGTAGTTTCATTTAATACAGTAAATGTAATCCAAGTTAGGTTTACTCAAACTAGAGTTACATTAAGTTCAATTCAATATAAAGTAGGATTAGTCAGCCCCAGTTTAGGTTTAGGCTCGATTAATCTTAACATAGTTAAGATACACTTTATCCAGGTTAAGTGAACTTTCTTGAATTTCAATTAGGTTCAATTGAATGCAGTTAGGTTGTGTTGTACCTCACCTAAGATTCAATCACATTCACCTTAGGGTAGTTTAATTTAATCTCAATTTATCTCATTTTTAAAGTAGGATTAATACAATAAAAGTTCAATTCAATCTAACCTACAGTTGTTTGGGTACAATTCAACCTGTATTAAGTGGATTTAAGTTAAATCTTCCCAAGTTCTGTTCAATTTGATATAAGTACCAATCCAACCAAAATTAGATTTAGTCGGTCCCAATTTAGGTTAGGCTCGATTAATCTCTGCATAGTTACGATACAATTTATGCATGTTAAGTTGGATTGACTTCAATTTCAGTTAGGTTCAATTGAACGCAACTAGGTTATGTTGTACCCCCACCTAAGATTCAATCACACTCACGTTAGGGTACTTTCATTTAATACAGTAGAATTGGGTTTAATGTGATCCAAGTTAGAATTACTCAAACTAGAGTTACATTAAGTTTATTTCAATCAAAAGTAAGGTTAGTCAGTCCTAATTTAGATCAGGCTCTTATTCATCTCAGCATAGTTAAGATACAATTAATTTATCCAGGTTAAGTTGGATTGACTTCAATTTCAGTTAAGTTCAATTGAACGCAACTAGGTTATGTTGTACCTCACCTAAGATTTAATCACACTCACCTTAGGATACTTTTATTTAATACAGTAGAATTGGGTTTAATGTAATCCAAGTTAGGTTTACTCAAACTCGAGTTACATTAAGTTTAATTCAATATAAAATAGGGTTAGTCAGTCCCAATTTAGATTTAAGCCGGATTAATCTCAGCATAGTTAAGATACAATTTATCTAGGTTAAGTTGGATTGACTTCAATTTCGGTTAGGTTCAATTGAACGCAACTAGGTTATGTTGTACCTCACCTAAG
>JABXWE010102875.1:0-22348 GCA_014611495.1 Limonius californicus | reverse complement strand
GGGGGAGGGGTCGTAAAGACGTCGGCTAGATGTGTTCCGAATGTATCTGCCTTCTCTTTATCGGTTCTGGCCCAGCTATCGTCGGGTCTTTTGATGGGCGGTAGTGCAACTATCGGTCGTTTAAATTTTTTCGTTGCCTTCCATAGAGTTTGGTCGTCTGGAGAGAGTTTAGATAGATAATCTTTGAATGCGTCGTTGCGTACTTCCAGTAAGGCGTTGTGCAAACGGTGGACAAGTCTATTATAGGAAGTTTTATCTTGTCGGGTTCGTGTGCTCTGCCACTGTCTTCGGGCTCTGCGTTTTTCTACTACGAGGTCTCGGATATGGCGAGGGATGTTATTTGCTTCAGGATTGGTGATTGTAGTAGCAGGAGTAGCCTGCCAGGTGGCTGTTTGTAGCATGGTGGTCAAGTACTGAGTAGCAGCATCGAGATCTTGACTGTCCTGGATTCGAATAGCCAGGCTAAGGTTTTCATCTAGGTAGTTTGTAAATTGTTCCCAGTCCGTATATTTATTGCAAAGTCTTGGAGGCGATTCCTTAACAATTATGGTGGTGCTAAGGGTAATGATGACTGGAGAGTGGTCAGTAGATAAGTCTTGGTTCGATTCTGTCTTGGTGTAGGTGTGTGTTATACCGTTTGTGACTGCATAATCTAGTAGATCGGGGAGTTTATTTGGATCGCTGGGCCAATAAGTGGGTTCACCAGTTGAGAGATATCTAAAGTTATTGTTTTGTATTGTTCGTAAAAGGTTGCGTCCTTTTGGGTTGATTAGCCTCGACCCCCAAGCTGTATTTTTCGCATTCCAATCACCTCCTGCTATGAACTTGTTTCCTAGTGATCTAAAAAACTCCTCATATTCATCAGATGAAATAGAGTGTCGTGGAGGACTGTAGACTGCTGCTACAACGAGTGGGTATGGAAAGGTGTGAACTTGAATAATAGAGCTTTGAATTTTTTCTGTTTGATAGTGTTGTAATTCGTGATGAACTATGTTGTTTTTGACAATCACTGCTGAACCGCCGTGAGCCGTTCCATCTGGATGATTGGCGTAATAGATACTATAGCGTGGGATTTTAAAAACTGTTCTTGATGTTGCATGCGTTTCTGAGATAAGTAATATGTCTATGTGTTGTAGTTGTAGGAAGGTGGAGATTTCGAGGGCGTGGTTTGTGATACCGTTGGCATTCCAGAGTGCAATGCGTAGTGAAGTTGTCATTTTGAAGCTATTTTATTTATAACTGTGGAGAGCATGTTTAAGATCATCGTATTTTGGCTTAAGAGTTGGGAGAACATTGTTTTGAATTCGAGGAGGAAGTTTGAGAACATTTCGTGCATATTTATGGGATTGTCAGGATTTGGCGGATTGGTAGGTCTTCTTACCCATGTGGGATGAGGGATTAAGACATTTGGCTGGGCTCCTTGATGGACGGTAGGGGGGCTAGGAAGAGGTATTGGAAGAGGAGGAAAGTCAATTGCGGTGAGTGGTACTTGGTGCGGGCGATGTTTGTTTACTGTTCCTTTTGAGGGTGTGTTTCTGGCTCTTTGAAGGTCCTGATAGACTGTGCAGCCTTTGTAATTGGCCGGGTGCCCACCGCCACATAGTGCGCACTTAGCTGGGGTAGTAGGATCTTTCTTACAAGTTGATGTTTGGTGTCCACCGCCACATTTGACGCAAGTGAAGGGTTTGTTGCAATATGTTTTGGTGTGTCCGTATTCCTGACATCTTAAGCATTGAGGAATAGTATTTTTTTTTCTGGGGGGCTCGATTGATACTATTATGTTGCTGATATGTTTGACGTCAAAGATTTGTTTATTGTTTTCGCGTGGTTCGAGGTCGACCATAAAAAGAGAGAGAGGCTGCTTAGTTGTTCGGTGTCTAACATTGATGATATTTCGGACTTGATGACCTTGCTTTGCTAGCTCGGCCATTATGACATCGATCGGGATAGAATGATGTAGGTTTCGGATGGCCACCCTGTATGCTCGATCCTCCTTAAGTTGGTAGGTGTGATGTATTATATTTTCATCTTTCAGATGTCGCGTTAGTTTTCTATAGGAATCTGCAGTTAGGGGGTTAATTTTAACGGTGTCATTGGATGTTTCTGTAGTGTAAAATTGCTCTTTTTCAAGCACTTGAGTTAGATTTTCTATCATTTTCTCGTAATTAGTTACTCCGTGAATGTAGATCGGTGGGGGTTTTGGGATTTTGGGCAGGTGGTTGTTATCGTTAGTGGTTCTTTCATGCCAGAGGATTTCGTATCTGTTGGATGTGTTCAATTGGTAGGGTTGAATCTTACTGGGATTGGATTGTTGTGTGTTCCGTTTTCTTTTTTTTAGCATTTGCCACTCGTGATTAACGTTAGTTGAGTTTTCCTGTTCCGTATCGTTGTTTATTTCGTCTATGTCTGCATCATTCTCGATCTGTGTGTTTCCATAATCTGTGGGGTTGTCTGAATTTATTCCAGGAGGAGTCTGGTGATTGAGATTATATTGCATTGCCTGTGGATATGGGGCTGAATTGGGGTGTGGTATAAGTGCGGATGAAGTAAATGTTTGATTATGGGGCACCATTGGAGGTTGGAGGTTGGATTGACTTGCTTGTTGGGAAAGGGGTAAACCTTGAGCACCTGGTAGATTGAATGTAAATCCGTAATTTTCCGGAGCACTATTGTTATTAATAGCGTTATCTGCTGGCGGGCCGAAGCCGTGGGCGTTTCCAGTTGGAAACATTGATTGTATAAAGTTTACATTCGTTTAAGAAATAAATTTAATATTGAATGTTGTACTTGCGATTTTTGATGCTATTTCAGTAATATGAGTGAAGACCTCTGATTACACTATCTGCGTATGGCACTGCACTTCCAAGATAACAGAGCGCGTCAAGCGTGTGTTTATTCTGTGAAAGCCAAATGCTAACTTTCGTTGAATGATAATTCATACTTTTGACGACTGAGTCACTAAGAATAAATTTATATCCTTTTCTGAAGGCGGCTGCAAGATTTTTGAAGACGTGAACAGGGTCAGGAGTAAAAAAAAAGCTTCTGATCGGCGCTGCAAGGATGTTGAATGAAGTTTTTAATGGCGCAATGTTGTCCTACTACTATGTTTAACATTTTCCATAGACTTTGATTTTGGGAACCCATATCAGAGATGACAGCTTGAATTGTTACTCCAATATGATGAGCTCGCTGAATTATTTCAGTTAATCTACCGAATACGTCCTCAGGGCTGAAAGAACTGCCGGTGAAGTCATAACCCACAATTTGCTTCCATCTACTTGATACGCCTCCAAGCATATAAGAAAGTGCATGTGTGGCTGCGTTTTCAGATTTTTCCTTATTTGACAAGGTAAGTGTGGGCCAACCAACAACCATAGACAGTGTATTGTCCCACTGAAGTCCTGGTCGGATTGCCATTTCATCGAAAATCAAGGTTGCATGTTTCTCTTCTTTCTTGAAGTTTTTGAGCTAAAATAAAATGTGCATTAATTCAATCGGAGTTTACTCAATTAATACAAAAAGAAAATCCCTCAACCAACACTAACTTTGAGTTCTAACAGCTTGAAAACTTCATCTAGTATACCTGGCTTGAATTTTAAGGTCCGAATACGATGTTGTAATGTACGTGGACTTGGAAATGGAAGATGTTGCTTACGAATTTCTTCGTATCCCTTTGTACCACAAGCCATGTATAATCTAAGAGCTTTTGTAATTGTTTCTTCAGACCAAGAAGATCCTCTACAATTGTTTGTTTGCAGAAACTCCAATTGATCCTGGTTAAAAATATTCTCTAGATTTGTTGGGCATTTTTCTTTTATTTTTTTCATAATATCGGCAGTTCCTTAAAGCTGCTTTCAATTTTTTCTTCAGTTCCTCAATATTCTTCGTGGTTTTATCAACTATTTCATTAATCTCAACCTCCTCCTCTGGTTCTAAATTGGTTTGAACAGAAATATCAACCTCCTCCGGTTCTAAATTGGTTTGAAAAGAATCATCATCTAACTCCACTTGTGGTTGCTTGGGTGTCATAGGAGGTTTATCTTCATCTATTTTTCGCTTTTTTAAAATAAGCAAATCCGGGAAAGATTCTGATTTTAGTAATTTCCTCCCATCTTTTCAAGCATTTTCGAATTGCGTTTCCGAAAAATGTTGCTAGAAAAGTCAATTAATTTTTATTGTTGTCTTAAAATATTACGTTCTCATCACTTACTTCGCAAATTTTCGCGTTTAAAGGAAGATCTGGGCGGTTAATGAGTTTTAACCACAAGTTTGTTCGTTCCACATTTAATCCAGCACGTGGTATACGAAATAAACGAGAATTTTTGCTGTTACTGCTACATACATCCGGTAACCGAACACCATGGCATTTTGTCTCTGAGTGAAACTAGAAACGTTCACTTAGTTTTCTACAAAGTTTTCAATTTGAAAATTGTTGTCGTCTATCGAATTGACGTAAATAATCTATCAGTCAGCCATTTTGGGGCGCTTTTATTGTTATCTCTTTCTAACACATGGGTACAATGGATTGCGGTACTTTCCAAACATCTAGTAACTTTAGTAAAGTTACCACTGGTTGAAGAAAATATCTTAAATGTAGTCGAAAATGAACCAGAACAAAGTACCTGATCCATTGCCAGAATGTTTGATGTTAGCGAAAGAACAGCTCATCGCTTATTACAGGAAAATGGCTTGCACCCGTATCATTATCAACGAGTACAGGGATTATTACCAGAAGACTATCAGCAAGGAGTCAGATTCTGCAGATGGTTACTACGTGAGCAAGAAAGGGATCCTGGTTTTATTGGACATATCTTGTGGGCTGATGCACCATAACATCCACCGCACCAATGGACCTATGAAAACCTCCATGCACTGTACCAAACAAATCATCAAGTTCGGTTTAGTGTTAATGTGTGGGTTGTACCTATTATTGGTAATAGGACTATACTTATTGCCTGATCGCCCAAACGCGAATAATTTTGTTGAATTCTTAGACACCGATTTTTGGGATCTATTAGTGGATGTACCATTAGATTTAAGAAGAAATATGTTTTTTCAAATGGACGGGGCAGCAGCACACAGGGGAATTCAAACACGAGAATGGTTAAATGGTTAATTCCTCACCAGTTATGTACTGTTAATTCAAAAATGCAAGTAGCACATTAAAATTAGAATATTACCATGAAGGAGGTCTAGTATGCCTGTATACAATTTCCTTAGGTTCCATATTAAATCAAGTGCATTGCTATGTGATTCGCAGGCGACTTAACACACAGCTCAGTACGACTGACCACGCAGTGTTGCTAAGTTTACAAAACTTTAATTAAGAATTCTTCAAAAACTAAACGTTTTCGAACAAAACGCTTGTAGAATTTTTGCTCAGATATTGATGCAGAATGGTGTGATATAAACATTTTCCGCCATTTAAGAACACCCCTAGCCGCTACCAAACCGTATCCGCTGGTCTGAATCTACCTTCACTGAATGGAGTTGTTGTGAACGCACCTTAACTTATACGCATGCGCAGCTGTAAGTACAGTTATTGGCCTTGGCTTCTGTTTCCCTTGTGGACAAGCGGAAATTTGGTCATTACCGTCTCGTTCGTGTTTGTTTCCGGAAGATTCCGGAGCAATTATGTATTAATGGATGCAAGGCGCATTGTCCATTCTGTAAACTTTACAACAGCAGTATTTTAAGCCATATTTAGAGATCAGCAGATTCTATTTTAAGGTGTGTATTATTATTGTCTAACTAATATGTATGTAAACTTCTAAAATTTGTAATGACTCCTGTGTGTTTTACTTGTATAATGCTCCTACTATGAACATCCAAATTTTTCAGTCCTGTTCGGAACAGAAAATAAAAGATTGAATGTGTAAATTTACAATGTTTCGCAATTTGCCGTTCAAACAATCCTGAGCATATTTTTAATTATTTCTAAATAATGACTACATATTGTAACCTAAAATGTGTGTACACTTTCATTTTATTATATCTCAACTTTCTAGTTACATAACCTAAAAAATATTTTTCGTTTTAGGATAATAACAAAGCAAAATGGAACTGTATTGTCAGATGCATCATATTATAGGATCCAAATGTTTGAAACAACTTGAAAGAAGAAAAATACCTTCCGTTCACTGCAAGGGAACTACTTGAAATTCCGAAAGAGTTTCCACTTATGATCCCAAACATGTTTATATCTTGAAGTCAATAAAACTAGACTGGGAGAGCATCTCTAAAGAGCTCATTTCACAAAATTTGTACAATTGTACAAAACGAAGCACAGGTAAATCAACCAATAAAATTGCTTTTTATATTATAGTAATTTTAAAATGACATACTTTAGTAGCATTGACCTTGATTAGCTGTATTTTATCAGATTATAAAACAACTTTCTTATAACCCTCATTGAACAAAACGAGAGTTATATTATAGAATATTTTGACGGTAAATGAAGAAAAGGTTGGATGAAAAGTAGGTACGAATAGGTTATGGACAGTTTGAGGAAGATATTTAGAGTTGAAAAAGCCAAGATCAGTGTTTTTTTGTTGGATGCTAGTACATGACATTAAATTGCGTTATAAACTTACGTTTCTTGTATATTTCACACATTTCTTAATTTTCAACTGTAAAAATCTTGTTAAGTTATAATCAAAGCCGTCTTGTAATGGAAGTAATATGAAATTAACATTTTTCGTTTGATTTTCGATATAAAATAAATAGTTACAATTATTTAAAACAATTTTCAAAACAGTAATACAAAGATATTTGTCTCGTTTGCCTGTTTAGAATGGTATATCATATAAAGTCAAGTAGCACACACACACGCATCACAAGAGCATTATGTGGAATTAGAAAAGTTCTCATAAGAAACTCTTATTTACAGGGTATATGGTATACTAATTCAATTATCACCATTGGTATTGCAAAAAATGTTTGATTTTGTCATAAACAAACAATTACTTTTTAAAATTTCTTTTCGGTTATTGCTCAATATTAAATTATACAATGTTGCTTCAACTTAACTGACTTCGTATCTCATGGTTTACTTGGTCCTTGTTATGACATTCAATAATACATCCTGTATATGCTAATCCTGCCTTCAGTCAGCACATTTTGTTGATATTGGTTTCACCGTATAATTGAAAGATGTTCACTAATTATTACAACCTAGTGGTAAGTTCGTGTAATAGTACCTATTTGCTTATGGTATTGTCTTATTAGTTATTATTTGATATTATAAAACACAGTAATGTCATCTATAAAACTGATTATTGCCTTTGACAAAATATTTTTCTTAAAACATTTAGGGCAGAGGCACCACCTATGGCCAAGTTAAGAGAAATATATACATTTTGTCATTGCTATTGGTCACTAAAAGTGTTAAACAAAAAATCCAAACGAATTTTTATACTTTTAAGTGTCCTCTATTGGGATAAATACATGGAATAATTTGTTGTTAAGAAACAATAATTTTAAAACAATTTTTAGAAAAAAGTGCAAAATTCCCCACTTTTGGCCATCTGTCCCCCACTTATGGCCAGATATTTACAAAAGGTGTTCAATATACCTAATAAAAAACTAGGTGTCAAGGTTTGAACATTTTCTAATGTTTAAAAACTTTCAAAACATGATATAAACTTTCTTTATAAACTAAGGATATAAACATAGATTTATTATTTTCCAAATACGTCTATAGATCCCAGAAACTTGGTTATTAATTTTCTTCCCTCTTGTTCCAAAACTGGCTCTGGAAGAAGACCTATTATATCATTCGTATTTATCATCGATACGTCATTTACTATATAATCAAATTGTGTCTTGTTTATCCACACTTTTTAGGCATTTAATCTGATAGTCTTTATTTGAAAGCACCTTCAAAATGGTCGCTACATATCTATAAGTTGTTGCCATTCTTTTACCAGTCGCTGCAAACTTCACCAGAATAAAATGTCCAGTCTTCAAATTATCGGGTTTTAAAATTTCAATTTCGGATGCCGACTTGCCAGTTTTTTTGCGCGCCATCTTTTGTAACTTTTCTTCTTCAGTTTTAATTTTTCTTTGTTCTCTAATTCGCTTTCTTTCAAGTTTAGCCTTTTCATTTTCTGCTTTAACTCTAGCTTTTTCTTCCTCTAGATAAAGCCATTTGTCTGAAGTCAAAACACTGCAAGGTGTGCTTTGTTTCTTTATAGATTTTTTTGTTTTTCTTTCACCAGGGTAAGGTAGAATATTTTCTAATATAGATTTTGACACGGGTGAGAAATCGGTAATTATATTCCGCTTAACCGACTCAATTTTTGCAGCTTCACTCCTGTCAATTGAAATTCCACTTGTGCTTGGCTGCTGATTACTCATATTATTGTCTTCCTCACACAAGTCAAAGGTAGCATCATTTTCAGCAGTTTCGTTCAACGAAATGTTTGGCGAGTTTGGATCCAAAGTTTCTTCAAGTTGTGTCGGTGTATGTGCTCTTAGTTCAGTTTCAAAACTGTCATCAATATCATTTACACTTATGTCTTTAGTATGACATTCAGTTTCTTTTGAAATATCTAACCAAACTTTAAACAAGCACAAGGCTTCTGGCTACCTTCCCACTCATGGTTTCTTTACTTTGTCTTTTGAAATTCGTCTAATAAAATTGGATCAATTTTTTGCTCTAAATACTTTAGATGGCTGACAACTTCTGCATTTAATTCTAGGGTCTGAACTTTTCCAGACTCTGGTTTTCTTAAAAGAATTTTGGAGTAGTCAATATTATTGACATTAAAAGGATACAGACCAGCGGCCCGAAATCCTGACTTAATATTTTCTCTCATTTTTGGATCATTAATAATATCAGCCAAAATGGAAGGCAAATTGCCCTTAGTTATTTCTTGGCCTTGGTTATTAATCTTAAACTTTCTGGAAATTTGTTGCCACTTTTTTTTTACAGGACCAAAAACTGCTATATCTAGTGGTTGGAGGATATGTGTAGCGTTAGGGACCACTGCAATTAGAATAATCTGATGTTGCCGACTAAATTTGCTTAAATGGAGGGTTAAATGAGAAGTATGTCCATCTAGGAATACGATAATAGGAAATTGTATTTCGATCTCCTTTAAATACGCTAAAAAAACATTGGAGAAATATTCAAAAAAACACTCCGCAGTCATCCAACCATTCTCGCTTTTTCCAAGTCCCCAGCCTTTAGGTGCTAATTGTACTATTGTTTTAGGTATCCTGTCGTATTTAAATAATGTTAAGCGAGGCGCAAGTTTTCCTGAGGCATTTACAGTACAAAGTGTTGTTACGTTATCTTTATCTGACGAAGTTCTCTCATCATAAATGTGCTTTCCACGGGGACCAAGGATATTACCACTTTTTGGGGCTAGGGGAAAACCTGTCTCGTCCATGTTAAACACTCTATCTGGTTCATTTAAAACATCCACTGCATTCATTTTCTCCAAAGTTTTATAAACTTCATCGAACCACTGTCGAAGTTTTTCCTCTGTCACAGCGCCTCTACCGCCATGTACGTATTCAGGTTTTTTCTGCGAAAGTTCCTTGTGCCTCTTCAAAAAAGCATAATACCACTTTTTTCCAGGCCTATTATTTGAAAAAGGTGTCTTTATATTTAACTGACTAACTAGCTTTTGCACTGATGCTAGAAGACCATCTTTATCTATGGGAAACCCCATTTTAGCGCAATCAAGTATCCAATTAACCAGTGTTTTTTCAGTATCTTCTCCAAGGAAGGAATGAAAGCCGCGTTGTCCAGTCAAATCCCTTGGGGATTTTCCACTTGTTTTATTTCTCAGAGTGGTTCGAGGCACCATAAAGACCTTGCTAGCCTTTGAAACAGCCATTCCGTCTGCGATGGCGTCTAATGCCAACTTTATTTTTGATGGAGAATACTGAAACTTTGAAACTTTCTGTATTTTTCCTGATTGAACTCTTTTCGGCATTTTTGACTGAAAAGAGAAAAACAAACAATCAAACGTGTATTTGTTCTTGTTTGCAACACTGTGTATTTTGCACAAAATTGTTCACAAATGTTATAGTGCTCTTGAGTTGCCCTCCTTCCAATAAAAGTATAAAAATAAACGGATGGCCATAAGTGGCTTTTGCGGTCCCACTAATAGCCACCTCTATGGCCATAAGTAGAAACACGCTTATATTTCGCTTCCACTAATGGCCATCGTGTTTTTAACAAAAAAAAAACTGTTTGCGTATCGTTTATAATAAAAATACTAATTCAAATACACTTCACTTACCTTTACAGAATGATCCAACCGATTTTTTCCTTAAAAAGCAAGCAAGTACTTACGATGATTAAGGATTGTTTCCTTAAGAAAAACGTTAACAATTTTCGGCACTTGATATATCCGGTCACTTCCGTATTTATTTTGGAGCTAAAACTTATTTCCTAAACTTGTCATTGCATTCTCCCCACTTCTAACATTCAAACGCGTCTGTTCCGCGCGATATTTAATTTGAAAGTTGCAAGGAATCTTATTATTTCAAGAAACTACTACGAGTGGCCATAAGTGGGGTAATGGCCATAGGTGGTGCCTCTGCCCTAATATGTTTTATTTATTAGAAGTATAGAACAATTTATAACAAAGTTAATTTTCTTTAGTATATGCAGTGTGTCTACTTAAGTTGGCGCCATATGGAAAACTTTGTTATTATAATTTTTACGAAAAAAAGTCATTCTTTATAAAAATCTCTACTTTTGAAAACAATAATATTCAGCTATTCACATTTGACATCGAATGTACAGGTTGTCCACAAATTGAAAAATTTCGATGGGAATTTTTTGACCACTTCAATTTTAAATTAAATTTTGCAAATCCTACTTGTAAAACACGTTATCCTTTATCTTAATTAAACAGTCATCATACTTCAAATGTTTATTGCTGATCCATAAATTTTTACCGACGCATGCGAATGAATAATATGTTACAAGATAATTAATACAGAACATTTATTTTCACACATACATACTACATTACAAATACAATTATTATGTTGTCGTAAGTAGCAACGGTTACCTTCAGTTCGCTACTGCCTCAACGTATCCACCTTCGCGTTCAACACATGTAATTGTTCTTTTACAAAATTCTCGTAACACACTCCTACATATCTCGGGAGTGATTTCGTGAACCGTTTCCCTTATTATCCGTTCTAAATGGTCTACATTTCTAAACGGTCCTTGTTGATATGCCTTCTCTTTTAAATAACCCCAGAAGTAAAAATCTAGTGGGGTTAAGTCGGGAGATTGGGCCGCCAAAAAATCACAGAATACCTATGTATGACTCGTCCATTAAAAATATGGTCAAGGTATTCTCTAACATTGTGCCTACTGTGACATGGTGCACCGTCCTGCTGGAACCATATCTGTTGTAATTCAGCTATGGGTAGATCATCTAGAATATCAGCCAATTCATTTTGTAAAAAGTCCAAATAACGATCTGCCGTCAGAGTGTTTCGAAAAAAGAAAGGCCCAATTATCTTATCTTTATAAATTCCACACCACACATTGGTTTTAAATGAATACTGATTGCGAGTTTTTATGGTAAAATGAGGGTTCTCATCACTCCACCACCTACAGTTTTGGGAACTGACTGTACCGTTGGAACTAAGCGTTGCTTCGTCCGAAAACATAATACGTCTTGCCATGAAACGGTCATCTTCTAACATTCCTTGGATATCACAGCAGAATTCATAACGTCTGTCATAATCTCTTGGTTGTAAAGTATGAATAAATTGTGGCTTATATGGACGAAACCTATTCTGTTTTCAAATTTTTGCAACTGTATCTTTGCCAACAGGATTACGTAGCAGAGATGCTCTTTTTCGCAATGGGTATTTAGGATTTTCAATTACACTGTTTAATGACTGACTGACTGTTTAATTAAGATAAAGGATAACGTGTTTTACAAGTAGGATTTGCAAAATTTAATTTAAAATTGAAGTGGTCAAAAAATTCCTATCGAACTTTTTCAATTTGTGGACACCCTGTACATTCGATGTCAAATGTGAATAGCTGAATATTATTGTTTTCGAAAGCAGAGATTTTTATAAAGAATGACTTTTTTTCGTAAAACTTATAATAACAAAGTTTTCCATATGGCGCCAACTTAAGTAGACACACTGTACATAAATATTGGAGTTGCTTTTTAAATTCGTCATTCTTACATGCATCATTATCAATCCTGTCGCTCCTTCAGAAGCATAGGGCGTCGTGTCATTCGACGATTCTTCGGCATTTCTTGGCGTTTCCGCCTATATGGTAACAGAGTTACCGGCTCTGTACCATGTTCACTCTAGCTGTTACACTGTTTTGTTGAGTTAACACTTTCTAACCTTCACTGGTTCACTACGCACACAACACTTTAGCTAATGTCCTCCATCCGGTCTTGCTCTTTGCCATCTTTTTATTTCATTCCATTGAAGTCCTTTCTCAGTAATTTCCTTTTGAGTCTTTTTTCTCCATGTGGCTTTTGGTCTTCCTCTCTTCCTTTCACCTCTTATATTGTGTTCCAATGCTTGTTTTGTTATATCAGTATTCGGTTTTTTTAACGTATGCCCAATTCATTACCATTTTCGTCTTTTTATTGTTGTCGTTATCGGTTCTTGTTGTGTGCTTTCCCATAATTCTTCATTTCTAATTGTTTCCGGCCAGTATATTCCCAGGATTCGTCTAAGGCATTTGTTCATGAATGTCTGTAATCTTTTTATGTGCATTTAATTTATTGTCCACGATTCTGAGCCGTATAACAATATCGTTTTTACATTTGTGTTGAACATTCTAATTTTTGTTTTCATCTGTATTTCTCTTGATTGCCAAATTTTCTTGAGTGCGTTAAAGGTTCCTTGAGCATTGTGGATTCTTGATTTTATGTCCACTTCACTTGTTCCTCCTTCTATAATGCTTCCCAAGTATGCAAATCTCTCTACCTGCTCCCTGTCGGGTTGGTTGTTCTCTGTCGCTATTCTCTTCTTGCCTTTTTCTATTTTCATAATTTTGGTCTTATTTTTATATATCTTCAGTCCCACTTTTTCTGCTTCTTCCTTTAGTTTATCTAGCTTTTTTCTCATTTGTATTGTGCTTTTTGTCAACAGGCAGGCATCATCTGCAAATTCTATGTCTTCCAGTGTTTCGCCAAACCTCCAACTAATTCCTGACTTCTTGTCTTCCGTGTTTCTCATAACCCAGTCTATTAAAACCAAAAATAGTATGGGTGACAGGCACGAACTTATACTTAAACTGGACTGCCATTAGTGGTTGAAAATTAGCACCCCCCTGGAGGCCGCCATGATGTGCACTTTGACGTGGCGGGAAATTCAAAATAAAAATAGTTATTAATAGCATAGCTGTTTAAGGCGAACTTATAGTGATGTTCTAATCAAGTGTTTTTTTTTATTAATTGCAAAATAGAAAAACGAAGATGGCATATTAAAAATTACATTATGTAGGTATTACCGTGAGAAACTGCAGTAACTAGTGCCGAGTTAATAAAATAAATAAAACAAGCCACATCCTTATGATTATTTTTCATATTTACAACAGCCTTCTTAATGATCGTCATTGTACTTGTATGTCTACAGTAGGAGTAGTAATAAATATTTGGTGCTCAAACAGATAAATAAACTACAAAACTCTACATTTTGGAGATCAAATATGAATAATCTAGTGTTCAAATTTTGGTGCTCAAATATGATTTTTAGTGGCAAAATACAAATATTTAGAGATCATATCAATATTACTTTGGTGCTCAGTTAAATACAACCCTTTTATTTTATGCTTCATTGGTTTTGAAAAATAATTAGTCGACTTAGAACTTTTCTGCTGCTGATTCCGCATACATTTTCATTAACTGTCTTTGATAAACTATGCAGTCTGATTTTTGCATATGCTTTGATAATTTCGACTATCAAAGTTCTTTTATGTGGAACTTCTAGCAGTGTTTGGTCGAATACATGTTCATCTAAGCATTTAAATAAATTATTGTTCATGTAGTAATTTATCCCTTCCCTCAACAATAAATTTATAAATATGTCTCTTGCTGGCAATCTTTTGTTGTGTACTTCAAATATTACTTGTATTTTTTTTCAATTTTGAAGCAAATCTTGCGCAGATCGTGGGATGGCCAGAGTAATCCACCTAAAAACATACAAATAATGAGTCCTACTTTTTTTAAAATAAATGTAAATACATTTTTACCTCTTGATTTTCTTTTAATTAATTTTAAAGAGCTGTCATCTCCACCATCAACACCTTCAAGAGACAGTGCCTCAAGGCATACATTACAGGAGTTATGCCTTTGTATCATTTTAATAAGAAATCCTGCAATATACGCTACTATATTTTCAACAAATTCCCTCAGTTTTGTTGGTAGTAAGGGTACACTTAATTCTAGTTCTCGATCAAGAGCATCAAGTTCTTCATCTCTCCGTCTTTGTATAAAAATGTCTGTTTCCTGGACTTTTATTTTTGTCGAGGTTACTGTCAGCACTTTTGTTTGGTCTTGTGCCAGACAATTACCTCCACTGTCTCTTACCTCATTATGGATTAACAGCCGTTTATATGTTTTAATAAACTGGAGGCAAGTAGGGTTAACAATCCAACCATTTCGGGACCTACAATAAAAAGAATTATGATGCTGACTTTGATTTAAAAATTGTTACAAAGCCCAAACCTGATGCTACAGAAGAACAATTCTAAATGATCTTGGGAGAACTTATAACTTAATAAATATTTTAAGTCCCCGTTTTTTACTTCCTGCTCGTAAATCTGCATTAAGGAACTTGCTGAAACAACAAATCCAACAAATGGGGTATTGTTTTGAGTTTCAATTAGAAGTCTGTTGTCCAGTCTTGTGCATCCGTTTAAATATTTAATCGCCCTCTCCATAAAAGGTCTCCAATAATTCTCATTTTGGGTCTTTAAAGGAGTTTTATATCCCCGTCCAAATGGGTTTCGAGAGTTTAGGAGATCAAATAAACCATCAATTATTTTAATGAATTTTACAGTTGCTTCAACTCCTTGAAACTTAGTCATTTTGATATCGTTGGATAAAAAGTCCAGAGCATCGGCAACACTGGAACTTAGGGTTTGAGCAGCTAAATTTACCTACAATATAAACATAATTATTATTCAAAAATCCTTATTACTGTATATAATGCCCTATTACTTTCATAATTGCTTTCCTGAAGTTTATATGTTTATCCCTCAATTTATTAGCCAAAACAAGACCTTGCTGTTATTGTATGTTGTTCAATTCTTTGATGAAATTCCAGTCGATGATCTCGCCATCTGGATCTTTGATTTTGCCTAGTTTTTGCCAATTGTTTCTAATCAGCTTCAACATATGGCAGACATCCAGAAAAACAAAAATTTTCGTGCCATCGACTGGATGTTTAAAATAAGGCCTTAGGGCATCTAAATTTGTGACTAGGCAGCCAAGCTCCGTCATCATTTTAAAATGTGCCTTAGGACCATCAAAAGTCAAAGATAATATCTTCGCACCTGTAGGATGTAATTGTCTTAAGGCCTCCCTTGCAATGTTGGCCTTCTCTATCCCAGCTAGTTTATTAACAAAAAAATATGCTATTGGCACTTTAAAATGAACATTGACCCCAACAACCATCAACACCAATGCTTCTTGGGCTAACTCCAGCTCTTCTGAGCCTTCAAAATGACAGCCCATATCCACATATCCCCTAGTCTTAAGCGTCGCAGGTTCCACAGTAACTTCTCTTTTTATGGATATTTCATCCAGCATTAAAGAACACAGTAGAGTTGTCTTGTTGCTTTGATAGTAGTTCTCAGCTTTAACTTTTAAGGCATCTAAGCTAAGTTTAGAAAAACCTGGCTCACAGTCTAGTTTGGCGAGCCAAGCTCTTATTGTAGACTCGGCTGGCAGAGCTAGATCGAAGACTCTCCTCACATACCTGCAAAGTATACATCAAAAGGTTCAAAAATAGAGTAAAATCAATTTCGAAAACGTACCGATAAGCTTTGTCACTGTAAAAGTGAAGGGTCATAGCAAACCTTTTCAATTCAGGTAGATATTCAGTTCTCGTGATCTTCCCTTTTCTATTATTTTTTAACATTCTTTTCATGAGTGCTTGTGGTATTCCAGAGAAAGATTGTTCTAAATTTTCTAGGGCAGTGGTAGAAAGGGAATGTTTCTTTTTTAAATAAATACAATATCTTTTAAATGACTAATTTTTTCTTTTCTTCTTGTACTAGTACGCTTTGCATTTTTATATTTTGATTTATACATATGAGAAATTTCACTCTGGTACTTTATCTGTTTCTTAAAGTTCCCTGGAGAACGGCTGCATGAGAAACGTATTTATGTAAAAATTGTTCAGACTTATTTCACAACTTACCTGTAACTATGATCTATGTTGATCAAATATCTTTTCCTCTTTATTGAAACATTACTTGTGCTTGTTGTGGAAGTTGCAGAGGAGAACGAGTGATATCTCTTAATTCTGCTTGAACTTGCTTCTAACTCTTCTTTATTTGTGGCCTGTTCTTCCTATCTCACACTCGCATTTCAGTGCCGGGTAACTTACTTGTGAAACAAAACGCCTTGTGGTCACCTTTTGTCACTGGTATTACTGCAGGTCGGTACAAAACACCGCATTATAGCACAGATAAACTAAGTTAAACGGCGGTAAACCACGAAAGTAAACACAACTCTAACCACTCTTTTCACGTCTGTCATAACAACATGCCTGTCACAGGTGTGTTACTCAGATATGCACTAGGCAAAATTCCCTAGATAGTGCACATCATGGCGCGCTACTGGTTGGAGTCATTATCTCAACGACGCGGACAAGCGAACAGCAGTCCAGTTTAGTATAAGTTCGTGCTGTCTGTTTTCGGCTACTGGCTTCAACTGTGCGATACTTTTATTGCTTTCCATTTCAATAGTTCTTCTCCATGTGGTACAGGTACTGATGTAAGTTTTCATAAAAAATCAACCTAGTGAAATCTTTCATGAAACTTTCAAAATATTTTGCTACTTTTCAGGGCAAAATTGAAAAGTTTAAAATTAGTGATTCGTAATGACAAAAGGGTGTGTTTTAACAGGAAATACATTTCTAGCAATATTAAACATAATATAACACAAATAATTCAAACATCATTAATAAACATTCTAATTATCAAATTACACACTTTAAAAGATAATAAACTTAGTTAGAGATGGAATCGTCAGAAGTTTCCTCAGTTTCTGAAGTGTCGGCATACGGTATATCAAAATCTTCTTCCTCTTCCTCAAGCAGACTACTACCTGTGTCTTCTTCTTCATTTTTATTAATAATTATTGTGGCAGGAGGGGTACTCTGTACTAATGTACCATAATTTGAATTAAGCTCCTGCAAATTCTGAGAAAGTTTGTATATTCCTATTATATTACCTTTCTTCTCCACTTTAGCCTGTGAGGTACCGTCCACATTCATAAATTTAATATTTTTTTAAATAAATAAAAGTTTAGCAGCTTTATCATTGGCTAATTTGTTTTTCTTGCTCTTTGTATGTGTGCAAACTTGCTAAACAATCTTTCACAGGCAGCTAACGTCGCAGGAGTTCCTAAAATGCTTAATGCCATATTGAAAAGGTTAGGTGTGTTTACACAATCCCACAAGAATTCCTTTTGAAAAATGCCTCTTTAGCCCTATATATTGCCAATTCTTCCATAAACAGTTTTTCATCAGTATCAGGGGAATTAGTGGCAATATTGACCATACATTCACTTGCCTGTATATCTTCATCTGCTTTTAAATCTTTCCCGAATGTTTTAGGGTCAAGTAGATTTGCAGCTAAATGTATAGGTTTTATGCAAAGTGCTCCCCTATTTTGTAAATGTTTTATGATTTTCCCCTGCTGACGTTTAAGTACAGGAGCAGAATCAATGGTTGTTTTGAACGTATGCTCAAGATCTTTAGATATTTCAAGTACGGTACACATTGAAGGTACATTAGCTTCTATTTTTGTTATGTACATTCCTAATGGTTTTAATAAATTGTAGAAGTTTTCTATTTTGTCCCAGAATACATCATTTAAAATATCGGTTTTTTTGATTTTTTTTTATGACATGTCCACTTCTTTCATCAGTACATAACTCCTTCAAACTTGATTTGTTTCTAATCAGGCTTTCTAAAGAAGCAATATTTGAGCCCTATCTAGCTACCACAGGTATCTTTAAGCTAATATTTATATTCGATGCTTTCTGCTTTTCCTTAAACACAGCCATTAGTATGTAGGAATTTCTGATGTCAAGAATAATATTTTTTGTCTGAGAAACAGTGTTTTTTAAAGAATCTAACTTAACAATATCTTGAACCAGTAAGTTCAAACCATGGGCAGCACAACCATAACAAGTTATGTGAGGAAATTTACTTTCAATAATTTTCCAAGCTGCTTTCATGTTACTATCATTGTCAGTGACAGTTGCTGAAAATTTTATTTCACCAATTTCTGTAATTACGTCAGTAATAACATTACTAATATATTTGGCTGTATGTGTGTTGTTACCACAAACAATTGACTTATAAAATACCGGTTCTGGAGTCGTAAATACAAAATTTATTATACCGTCTCTTTTAATATTTGTCCATCCATCGCAAATGAGACCTAATGCATAAGAAGAATCTAGTTTTTCCTTCACTTTCTCATTAATTTTATCATATTCTGTATTTAATAATCGATTTGAAATAAGTAACGACTGGGAAGTTCAAATCTTGGGCGTATCTTTTGTTTATTATTGTTTTGAAAAATAAAATACAAGCAACAGAAACAACATTTCAAAAGTTTAACCCAACTGTTGCTATATAGTACACAATTTTTATTATATTTTATTTATTACATAGAAAACTGTTAACTGATGGATATTAATATTGATGAATTGAAAATAAACTACAAATATAAATATAAAATTGTAAACAATTAAACAGTCTTCAACCCTCTACCAACCCCAACAGACCAACCTTCCATCAACCAAAGTTTTCGTTTCTTGCAAATATTATTGGTTTTCTATCGCTCTAAATTATTTTTGAAAGTCCATGAGTTCCAGAAATGATTCCTCCTCTATGTTCTTCGTCTAATGCAATCTGTAAATATATTTTACTTTGCGTCTAGTTATATATTTTTTTTAAGATATACCTCTTGATTTCTGTCAAAATCCAGTTGATTATCCTTCATTTTCCTTGCATCCTGTAATATCCTCTCATTTGTGACTTCTGCCTTTAATTGTTCCACTAGCATTTCCTGTTCTTGTTTCAGCAACCGCTTTGTTCTTAATTCGCCTTGATGTCCCACATGCGTTTCAATAAAACGCACGCTTACCATGCCTGTGAAATGTATAACCTCTTAATTACTACTAATAATCCAGGAGAAACTTTTCACAAATTACCATTTGCTGGAAATTGTGCAATTATCCTTGGGTATATTCCTGAAATTTTAATACTGACGCCAGTCTTCGTAGCTCTTTTGGACCAATTGGATTGAAAGCCTAAATTAAAATATTTCAATTAATTATTGTTAATGTTTATTTTAAAAATTGTAACTGCCCTACCACTCCACTTACTTCGATTAATAATAAGTAATAAACATTTTGATCACCATTTTAATTTGTATAGTTTTTGTCGCATTCATAATCAACTTCCCTGTTTTCCTTTATTCTCCAAGCTTGGAATTCCTCCTTGTTCTTGAAACTCAGACTAGATTGTTTGATACTTACACAGTGCACTTGTGTTAAATGATTAATTAGAATGTCACAGCTTCCAAATCCTTATTTTTTACCTTCTGGGCATAAAGGGCAATAAATATGTCGATATGTTGTTTCCACTTCGCTGTTTTGTATTTCTTTCAAGTGGCGATTCTTTGCTGAAACCCTACTAAATTTCTTTTAGCATATACCACACACGTCTGCTGTCCATAAATTGTTCCAGTTCCATGTTCCGTATCCTAACCTAAAACTTAACAATCTGATTAAAGCAAAAATAAACTGACAGCAATGAAAATTGCTGGTTTTAAAACTATCTCTGGTAAAACACTTTAAGATAAAGTATAAAACTGACAGGATCTTTATGTGACCGACAGAACAATAAACTAAACTCTATTTGTTGAGCATTGAGCTAGAACGCAAACAAACGCTTGACAGGTGCGTTGATTTACCGGATGTGTATTTACGTAATATTCCTTCCGTTTCTAAATTAACGTTCGCGCCGAATTCTTACTTAGAAGAATTGGTGGCCAACAAGCAAAACTTACCAGCATTTACCCAAGTTTCATCGGTATAAAAATTACTCAACCTGCTTCCCAATATTTCCGGATAGTTTTAAAATAATTTCGACGCCACGCGGTAATATCTTCTCTATCCATTAACATGGATTGACGGCAGCGAGTTGAACATTTAAAATTTAATTTTTTTAATATTCCATATAAAGTCGACCTCTAAAAACTCGGCAATTGGTCATCATTGTTAACGACTGTCAAAATTTTATTTATGGTTGGTATTTCGTTCCGAAAAAAGAATTTTTACACCGAAATTTACCAAGCCCAGAAATGCAAGTTTAGAAATAAGTTTCGCATATTGTACAGAAAAATTACAAATTGTTTAAAAATAGCACGTACCTTCTTACGAATTGCAAAGAGAACAACATCATCAATTTCATCTAAAAGTTTTTTTCTAACTCCGGGAGATTTTGGAGAAGACAAAGTTTTAGTATCCCGAAACTCCTTTAAAATTCTTTTTACTGTTGCAACACTAACACCCACTGTTTTAGCAACAAATAGTACAATGTCGGCCAGTAAAATCTCAGGATTTTCTTCTAACGTCGAATTATATAATTTTACTATTAATTGTTTTTCATTTAAAGTAGTAGGACGACCCCTACGATTACACGTTTCTGGAACAACTTACTCCGTTTTAGGAAAATAAGCACCAGGAACTATACAAACGCTCCGAAAACCGATAAGCACTGCTCAAAAAGCACACAAACTTAACCCGGTAATAACGAGTGCAAAGTAAAGGTTTTGAGCGTCAATTACTCCTTAAGTAATGAGGCATTAGCGTCATCTAGCGTAGACCAATCACAGCGTGCGCTCGGGTGAGTCAAACACGTGCGTTTGTTGTCGTTCTAGCTCAATGCTCAACAAATAAGAGTTTAAGTACACATTTTTAAACTTGGCGCCATCCCTTCACTCCTCCTCTTCGTGACTGGTCGGCACTCTCTGCAATTTACTGTATGCTCCTTGCGAGGGAAAACGACCATTAAAAATCCGATGTGCCGGTAATGAGAATTGAACCTAGGACCTTCAGCTGAGAATTCTAAAGCGCTAACCTCTAGCCCACCTACATAACTGAAAATAATTTATAATTTTTGTAGAACAAAGTTCCCACAGCTTTTTCTAATGGATAATATTTTTTGTAAAATTCAAATTCCTGGAATTTTACACCAAAGCTTGCACTCACATCCAGTTCATTCATAATTCTTGTATATTTGGTTGTAAATATTTAAAAAAAATAGCTTTATGTTTGTTATAAACGTAATTATCAAAACTAGAAGGAACTTGCATACATTGCATCAGGATGTTGGTTTGAATAGAATGTGTGGTATTTAAATAAATGTTTGCAGGGCCATCACTAATATTTCTTATAATAGAAGGGTTTTTGCTGTAGTACTATCTGTCCCAGGATTCTTGCTCCTGACGTCACACGCGGATGTGTATGAGTTAAGATTAACTACCAAGTTGGTAATTTAACAACTATAATATGAAACTTCCGGTCAGTTCTCAAAGTCAAAAAGTGAGGTTAGGTTTTATAACTTTGCACAATGTATTGAAATTAACCTCACTCTTAGGTACTCTGTGATCATTTACATTTCAGCTCCAGTTATCCAAGGAAATTGAAGTCATGTCTTCGATTAATAAAAATAAAATTCATTGAAATGTCAAATTTATGAACTGTCAGTAGTATACATTATTTATCTTAGTATTTTTATTAAAAATGGGTTATACTACAGCACAAATAGCTTTTATTGTTGAAGCATACATTTGTCCACGTCAAATAGTTAATGGCGAAAAGCAATATTCAATTACTTGCATATTACTATTAGGAATTAACCTACTAGATCAAAATAATTTATTTAATACACTACTGAACAAACAAATGAGCCTAACATTCATAACAATTTTTGAACAAAATATTAAAAAAAGGTAATACAACAAAGAGCTTAAAGTAATGTAAATTAAATATTTTTGCTAATTCTGGTTACTACAGTATAATAAATGTAAAAAACAATTAACGACGTTTACAAATAAATTTTAACACCAGGTCAT
>JABXWE010102874.1:0-13321 GCA_014611495.1 Limonius californicus | reverse complement strand
AAGATCAAAAGTTTACGGCTGTGTGAAGGAGATATTTTAGTCAGTTTCGACGTTGTGTCCCTTTTCACAAAAGTACCGGTAGATGGTGTGTTAGAGATCTTAAGAGATAAACTACCTGCAGATCTAAACCAATTAGTCGAAATATGTTTGAAAAACACCTTTTTCAGTTGGAATAGCAACTTGTATGAACAGATTGAAGGAGAGGCTATGGGTTCACCGCTATCACCTGTTATTGCAAACATATACATGGAAGACTTTGAAACCAAAGCTTTGGCAGCAGCTGATCTTAAACCTAAATCCTGGTTCAGATATGTAGACGATTCGTTCGTCATTTGGTCTCACGGACGCCAAACACTAGAACAATTTTTAGTACACCTAAACTCAATTCATGATCAAATCCAATTCACAATGGAAGTAGAGGAAAATTGCAGTATTCCATTCTTAGACGTACATGTTACACGGAAACCCGATGGCAGCTTGGGGCACGCAGTTTACAGAAAGAAAACACATACAGACAGGTATTTAAATGCAAATTCGCATCATCACCCGATCGTTACGACAAAATGGTTATACAGCCACAGAAATACAGAGAGCAATCCGCAAGGCGGAACAGCCCAAGGGTAAGGAGGAACTGGCACTTCCGGAAGGCTTAGCTTTTCTACCTTACAGTAAAGGCACTACTGATAAGATTGGGCATGTACAGCATAAAGACAGTCTTTAGGATTAATGAAACTTTGGGAAACGGTTTCAGATCCGTAAAGGATCATATATCAAATTTCAAATCAGCCGGGATCTACAATATCCCTTGCTCCTGTGGCTCAAACTACATCGGACAAACTGGTCATTCCATTGAGTTAAGATAGCGAGAGCACAAAGGTGATTGCAAACATAAACGCATCACAAAATCTGCAGTGGCTGAACATACTGGTTTAACTGGACATAAGATGGACTTTGACAATGCTCGGGTACTCGCCAGAGTGTCTCATTACCTCCCTCGTATCATATATATATATATATAATCTTAACCCCATTTACCTTTCGGTGTAGGGTGTTTAACCTAATTACATTTTCATCAAAACAAGTTACATTCTGTTTACCAAAAATCTAAAACTTAAATTCATTTGTACCTCACTACATGTTTTCTTCTGACCTTTCTACCGCTTGAACCATCACTAACTTTCATATATTTCCCGCACTCATACACTTCACTTCACTCACGTTGGATTCTCCCTTTCTTTATTTTGTAATTATTACATGCGTATGAACTTTGCCCATTCTTTTTTTTCTTGTGTCATTGTTTTGGCCTCTCGCCAGCTTTTATTCTTTTTCTTTAGTATTTCTGCTATTTCCTCGTCCCATCTCCTCCTTGGTCTTCCTCTTGCTCTTTTCATGCATGATTTAGCTTGTCAAATTATTTTGGCTTGTCTGTTGTTTCCCATTCTGTTTAAGTGTCCGAACCATCTCTGTTATTGTCTTTCTATAGCGTTCTTTATTGATTCTACCTTTAGTGTTGCACGTATTTCTTCATTCCTTATTCTGTCTCTTTTCGTTATTCCCATGACCCCTCTTAAGTACTTCATTTCACATGCTTGTATCTTGCTCTCTTGTTTTTTCGTGAGCGTCCAGCTTTCGCAGCCGAACGTCAATATTGGTTTATAAATCGCATTATATACTGTTAGTTTTGTCTTGTTGCTTATTTCCTTTTTCCTGATGAATGCATTACTTAGAGCATAGTACACTTTATTGGCACTTTCTACGCTGTTATTTATTTTCCCGTCTTTCTGTATTGTAACACCCAAATATTTAAAACTGTCTGTTTGTTCTATCACTTTATTGTTAAGTTGTATATTTGTTTGTGTACTGTTCCTTCCTAATATCATTACTTTCGTTTTACCTACGTTTATCTTAAGGTTGCGTTTTTGTAATGCCGTGTTCCATAGCTGCAGGTTGCCTTGTAAATCTTCCGCATTTTTAGCACATATTATCAAGTCATCTGCGAACGCACATTCTGTGATATAGACTGGTTCCATGTATCTATATCCCACTAGTAGCTTCTTGGTATGTTCCTTAACTTCTTTTATTACGTCATCTAGTACGATATTGAATAATGTTGGACTCAGGACTCCGCCCTCTCTCACCCCCTCCTTCGTCACAAATTTTTCTGACTCCAAGTTGATTGTTCTAATCTGGTTCCAAGTGTTTTTATATAGGCTAGCTATGTTCTTCCTTAGTCTTTTTCCAATTCCTCTTCTCTTAAGGCTGTCCTATATGTGTTTTCTTGGTATACTATCGAAGGCTTTTTCGAGATCAATAAATGCTGCATATATGTCATTTCCATGGTATTTTTCTATCAATTGTTTTATTGTAAATATGTGGTCTTGTATTCCTCTCCCTTTTCTGAAGCCACTTTGCGATTCCTCCATTTGGGCTTCCGTTTTAGCTTTTAGTTTGTCGTCTAGCAGTCTCTCGTATATTTTATATGCGTTACTTAGTAGTGTTACCCCCCTATAATTTTTACATTCTTTTTTATTCCCCGGATTATATATGGGCAATATTATACCAGTCTCCCACTCTTTCGGAATCTTACTTTCCTCTGCAATTTTATTGATCAGTATTGTTAGTACCTCCATTCCATTCTTTCCTAGTAGTTTTAGCATGTCTGCAGTTATATCGTCATGGCCTGGTGCTTTGCCTCTCTTGAGCTTTTTAATAGCTTCTCTTACTTCTTCTACTCTGAATGCTTCTTCTTCTTGTTCATTGTCTTCTGCTTCTTGTTCATTATTTTCCTCCTCAATATCTAGTGTACCTGTTATTTCTACATTTAGTAATTGCTCGAAGTATTCTTTCCATCGCCTTATTATATCTTCATTTTCCGTTAACGTTTCCCCTTCCTTCGAGTTGATGTATTGGCATTTCTCTTCTTTTCCTTTCCTTAGTGTTTTGAGTATTTTATAAAACAATTTCTGATTGCCCGTACAATCTTTTTCCATCTTTCCTCCAAATTCTTCCCATTCTTTTTGTTTCGCATTTTTCACCATTTCTTTAACTTTTAATCTCTGCGCTTTGTATTCCATATAGTTTTCATTATTTTTATTTCCTAGATATTTTCCCCATTTTATTTTCTTTAGCTTTATTTCTTCCTTTATCTCTGCATTCCACCAATGCGTTTTCTTTTTATTTTTGTTATCATTTGTCTCCCCACATGTTATTTTAGCTGAGTTCACTATTGTTTCCTTAATTCTTATCCAGAGTTCTTCTATGTTGTAGTTTCTTATATTTCGTTTTATGTCTCCCATTTCTTTTTCTATCTCCTCGGTATATGCATTTGCTATTTCTTCTTCTTGTAGTTTGTATGCTCTTATTTTTATTTTTATCTTCTTTTGTGTGTTTATTTTTGTGTTCTTTTTGTTTTGTTTTGTTTCCCTTGCCATCTTCATTTTTGATACTACCAGGTAGTGGTCCGAATATATTTCCGCTCCCCTTCTTACTCTTGTGTCTTTTATATCGTTTCTATGTTGCTTATTTATTATCACGTTATCAATGATCGATTTCTCCTTTCTGCTCGCTATTTCTCTGGTATATTTATGGATATCTTTGTGTTCGAAAAAGGAGTTTGTTACTATTAGGTTGTTTATTAAGCAAAAGTCTATCAATCTTTTCCCGTTATTATTTCTTATTTTTTCTCCTTGTGACCCTATTGCCTCTCCTGATTCTTCGTCCTTTTTTCCTATCCTTCCATTTATATCGCCTATTATAATTATTCTTCCATTTACGTTTTCTATCGCTTCTGCTAATTGCTACCAAAACTGTTCTTTTGTTTGTACTCTGTCATCCTCCCCTGGTCCGTATGCAATTATCATCGTGGTTTTGTTTGTGTTTTCTAACTGTATTTCTACCTTAAGGATTCTTTCTGTAATAGCTGTCCATTTTTTTATATATTTATGTTAGCGCAAAGCAATAACAACAGATTTCGGTCTGATTCTTGGAATTATGAAGTCCAAGGAAGGTATCACATTACATCATAAATTACGCCCATAAACGGTCTGCGAGACGGCCTGCTCGAAATATTGAAGTGTTTGTTAATATTTTAGTAAAAGAATATTATTCAGAATGTAGCTCTAGCGGCGTGCGGGCAAGGGTCGTCTCTGAAGCTGGTTTTAATGCCAGTGGAGAGCGTTTTTACCTTTGTATTTTATTAATTACAACTTGTGTATAGCGTTTACACCGTGTGTTTCATTAACTGTTGACATCAGAAGTGGGATTGGCCCATGTTTTATACGGTAGTTAAGTGTTAAAAAGATGGAACAGACAAAGGAGGCTTTTATAATTGAAAAACGACGTTTACTCTATTTCCAGTTGATTTTCGGTCAAGTGCAAGTTTGCTTAATAATTACAGAAAGCTGTGTTATTTTCCATTGCAGAAGTTGAATTATCGAGCTTCCAAAGTTTGTAGTGCATCTTTAGGGCACATATTAACAATTGAAAGTGTTCGTAATGATGGAAAGTGTTAAGTCAGAATGGTCGAGCGTGTTGTTGCACAAATTACAATTAACCCTCAGATGGGCCTCAGTACTGCTACTAATATTCAGTAAAAGTGTTTTATGCCACTCGCATGTCTGGTCATGATTCCCAGATTGGGTACATTATTATGTGGAAACAAAAACAATCTGATCTTAAATACTAGTGATTTGTGCGAATTGCAGAATCCTCCACGTCGCCGATATCTTTTCACAAATGACTGTCTTTGTCTGTGGTCAAATTCTTTTCCTAAAACTGACAACACCAGCGCCAACGATGTCGATTGCACCACCAAATGTCCGCCCTCAGAACGTATCGTATAATTTTGTTTTTCCTTATTTTTAATTGTTTGTCTGGTAAGTACTTGCCAATGTTTATTAAAGTATAGCAGCCTTGCTGATTGAAGGCTTTACAATTTGTATTGTGATATTTTGCTAGAAGGTGATTACTGTTTGTATTGCTGTGGATTTTGACGGGTTGTGATTTCTGTTTGTGTTGTGGTATTTTGCGAGTATGTGATTTCTGTTTGTATTGTTGTGGTATTTTGCTAGGAGGTGATGATTAGTACGTTGTACTGTATTGTTTGGATTTTGACAGAATGCGATTTCTTTTTGTATTGCAGTATTTTGCCAGAATGTTATTTCTGATTGCATTGTTGGGTAACAAGCCTATAGTACCCCCTGAGCACTGCCGAATGACAAGTCTAGGTTGAGACCGCTGAGCATTGCGGAGTGACAAGGTTGATGGCCTGAGTACCGTGTTGTGAGTTGTATTGTTGGGTAATAATCCTATAATACCCCCCCGAGCACTGCCGCATTCCAAGTCTAGTTTAAGACTGCTCAGAATTGCGGAGTGACATCCTCTGAATACCTACTATATTGTTAAATTGATGAGAGTGCGTAACAGGGATGTGTGTGCTTGAACATTACAGTGACAAGACACAGTAGGGACTTGTATGATCTGAAATGTTTGGACAACTGTGAAACTCGACTTGATAAATGAAATTGCTAATAAGTGCATGTACGACGAAGCATTAGAGTAATGGTTTTTCGAGAACGAAAAACAGATCAGGATTGGCCGTGTTAGCGCAAAGCAATAACAACAGATTTCGGTCTGATTCTTGGAATTATGAAGTCCAAGGAAGGTATCACATTACATCATAAATTACGCCCATAAACGGTCTGCGAGACGGCCTGCTCGAAATATTGAAGTGTTTGTTAATATTTTAGTAAAAGAATATTATTCAGAATGTAGCTCTAGCGGCGTGCGGACAAGGGTCGTCTCTGAAGCTGGTTTTAATGCCAGTGCAGAGCGTTTTTACCTTTGTATTTTATTAATTACAACTTGTGTATAGCGTTTACACCGTGTGTTTCATTAACTGTTGACATTTATTTATTTCCTTTTTAATTATGCATCCTATTCCCTCTCTTGCTCTCTGTCTTTGTTCGACTCCAGTGTATATTAGTAAATTTCCACTTGGTAGTCTTATTTCTCCTTTTCCTTTCTTTTTGGTCTCCGTTATTTCAAGTAAATGTAGTTTTGCTTTGTTAAATTCTTCATCTAATTCATGTTCCTTTCCTGCTATGCTTCTTATGTTCCAGATCCCTATCTTCCATGTCCTACTCTTTTGTTTATTTTGCTTTTTTTGCTTTACCATTTCATGTCCATTATCTTTGCTAGTGTCGTCCTTACTATTATTTTTTGTTATGTCAGTGCTTATCAGTTTTTTGCTGTACGTGTTATTTTCTTTAACTGCTCCTCCAACCCGCTATTTGGCGATCTCACACTCACAGTTCTTTTAATGCTGCTGCTGGGCCCCATCTGCGTAATTACTCTTTCTTTTCCTAGTTTTTCTTCTTCTTCCCTTTCCTCGTATACCTCATTGTCGATTACCAGTTGGTTATACTTTAAATATGCTTTCTGTCCTTTTTCTCTGGCTTCTTTCATTATTGGTATCATTTTTTTTCTTTCTTCCATCGTTTCTTTCGTATAGTCCTCATATATCCAGATGTTTGACCCCTTCAGTTTGTTGGAATTTTTAAGTACTTCCCATTTTTTGTTTCCGGTGGTTAATTTAACTAGTATAGGTCTTTGTCTATCCCCTTTATATCTTCCAATTCTTTTCACTTCATCTATGTCTTCCCTATTTATCTGGACACCTAATTTTTGCATTACTGCTATCATCTCGCTCTTTGTATCTTCCCATTTCTCTTTTTCCTTATCCGCCACTCCTCTAATCACGATATTTTTCCTTCTGTTCTCGCGTTCCAGCCATTCAATTTTGCGTTCTTGTGCCGTTACTTGGTTCTTTAGCTTCGCATTTTCTTGCTTCATCTCTTCGTTTTCTTCTATTATACGTTCCAGTTTTTCGTCCATTGTTTTTAGTTTTTCACTTATAACCTCGAACATGTTTTCTATTTTCTTCATTTAGCTGTTATCTGCATTTTCGGTTCCCATTTTCGATTTTTGTTTATTGCTCTGCTCCTGCTGTCAGCTCGTTTGCACGCTGCCCTGTATCTTGTGTTGCCTATCCTCGAAATTTTGGCGCCCCTTTCGCTGTGCGTTGCTAATTCTTCTTATCTACTATTTGTATGCATGCAATTTTTTTTATTTAAATTTTATTTAAATTACAAGTTATTAAAAGTGTTTAATTTATAGAATAATCCGACATACCTGAAGTTTAACATTAAATGGTGTTATTTATTTCCAAGTTTCTGAAAATTAAGTAATTAGAGAATGTTGAATTAAAAGTGCTATTAGTAATTTATAATAAGAAGAAGTTTACTTACCTTATTTGGAAACTTAACATGTTTCACTGTAATTGTAATTGATTTACCAATGATCGGGGTCAGAATGCAGTGGGATCAAGAATCGAAGTGATGCTGTCTTGCTAAAATTAGCGGGAATCTGCTTACCGTGCATTTCTAGGAAATTCAGATGTACACTGGACGGTAACATTTTTAGATGTACACTGGATGGCAACATTTTTGAAGAAATACAGATAAGTTTATTTGAATTTATTATATATGTGTGTTGAACTTATTACTGTATTTTATAACTATCAGTGGCGAGGTCACGAACTAAAAAACCCTGAGATATGTATGTTTTTGTATGCTGGTATATTTTAATTTGTGTTATTGGCGTAACCAGCTTAAAAATTTAATTTTACGAGCTAGCCGAGGTAAAGAAAATTTATTTGAGTTTAATAATAAATTATTTATTTATATAAATAATTCATAGCATCTTTTATGTCACCATCAACGTGGGTTGAATTATTTATATTTAATAACATAATACACAGCAATATATATAATCAAAAAACCTTCTACCCTAAGGTGTAAGGTGACTGTTTGATATACAAGTAAATAATATCATTTCCATAGTAACATAGACAGTTATGTATCAAATACCATTTAATATCATTTATTGTTTCGGCTGCTTCAGTATTTAACTGAAACAGGCTGTAACTTCTTTAATTGTCGATTTAGAGAAAATGACCCCATTTTAGTTTTGACTTCTTTTACTCCTCCTATACGTAGATGAAGTAGTGACCGCACGTCATGCGGCACCCTGTATATGCACGTTATTAAGAATGTGTTTATTCAATAATAAACACCTTGGTAGGTTTTCAATAATCCACTACAATAAAGCTATCGACAACCAACTGGCCTCAATACCATTTTTGTTGATTAACCACTAGCAGCGATATTAAGAGTGCCGGTATTAGTAAATAGGTGTTTATAATAAGCGCCGTCCTGACGCCAGTTATGTTTTGATCAGTAATACATTATCCATTTCGGAAGTGACTCATTGTCACAAATACATGACAAAACTCTCTGGAAACGGAATTTAATAAAAAACTAGAGTATCTATTACTTGCATTTTTATGAAAGTGTCACAGCGCAGTGGCTACTTACCATGCAAAGGTCCACTTCATAGAGTATCTAACTTGAAACCTTTCTGCAATAGAATAGCGTGGACTACTCGCTAGAATATATAACAGACTATTGTAAATAGATCTTCTTGGTGGAATAACGGATTCTGGAGTTTCCTGGTTCTTATTTCTGGTAGTTCCTTGGAATCAAGCCTTTCAATTCCTTCTCCCAGTCTGCGTTTTATTTCCGACAATTTGATTGGCAACATCTAGAGATGGTTATGTCGGTGAATAAAACCACAGTCAAATCCCACAAAATAGATTTAATGTTGTTAAAGATACAAATAGGCAACGTTAACGTTTTCGAAACCACTGGGGTTCATCTTCAGACTGAAATAACATAAAAAATATTTCACGTGTTCAGAAGAAGCAAAATGAACTTACCTAATAAGAAAATATCAAAAATGAAAAATCTGAAGGATTGTAGGAAAAATTCATTTAAAAGAGCACCATGATTAAACTAAATAAGCACTTCATAATTAAGGAAACTTAACATATTACGGCAACGCCGAAATTAAATAATATTCTACAAAAAATCAAACCATCATACTAAATGTTATTTTAAATTTAAAAACTAAAAACCCAAACATTTGGGCCGTATTAGAATGGAATAGAACAATCAAAAGGGAAACCAATCGCCATATTAAATAGTAACTCGTGGTGACAGCCAAAGAAAGTGGTTGAAGCAACATCTACCATGAAAAGTAAAGACTTACAAAAGTAACCTGTACAGGTACAAAACTTGGATGTAACCAAATACAGAGGTAACAAATATAAATTTTAAATTTAAAAATTATTTTTAATATAACAATTACTTTAGGGGGTGCGGGCGTCCCTTACACACTAACCATTCATGCAACATACACCCTAAACTTAACTAAGCGAAATGCGCTCGCCCCGACTAAGATTCGAACGCTCCAGCGGATCGACTACATTTCGCGAGACCTCGAGTGGCAACGCGTTTCCGCACTAGACCACCGAGACCCCAAAAAAATAGCCATCTAACTACGGTAAACTGTTGAATATGTAAGGTAAATTGTTAAAAGTAATATCGTTTAAAACAATAAGGATGGTCATAGTGGAATTGCACCGCTTTATTGATTTCCATCATTTCAAGGAGATTTAAACGTAAACCTTTTTCACAAACATGTAATATCTCAAAGGCTAAATTCTGGTTAGTATTATGGTTTTACAGAGTACTGTGACTAGTGAACACTGATTTACAATTAATGTTCGGGTCTAAAGTAATAAGAATATTTTTGATAATCTATTTTTGCTCATTAATTCTAGTAATTAAGTAGGGAAAGTTGCAGCTAATTAAAAACGTAGATCCCAGTAAATAAACGTTGTAACGCGGGCCTACCGCCACGATCCCATAGGCAACCCATACAGCACCCACACGCTCCCACGCTTAACCCAAGCGCACCCGCTACCGCTAGATGGCAGCCTCCGAGGCTCTCACTATAGATGTGAAAGTCAAGCTTACTTAAGTAGACTTAACATTCACATCAATGACAAGCAAAGTCGCATCTTGTCATAAGAACTTCTTTCTGCTTAGCAACGTTTTTATATTTGTGTTTTTGTACTTGTGTTTTTTCAATCATTCTTACTCTGTTATTTGTGTTATCCCGTAACGGCTGTGTATATTTTATAAATATACGAACCTTTTATTACAACATCCACCTGTTGTTATTTTTACACTCAGTGGTCCGAATTATATTCGGACTACACTGTTTTAAACTCCGGGAAGTTAACGCTTCCTAAGGACCCTGCCCTCTATAAGCATTCTGCCAGACCGAAGGCAGGCATCATTACAAGTGGCGCCCTAACGTGGCCCGTTTCGAACGAAAGCAACAAATAACAGCAAGCTGTGGACCAGATCGAGAACCGCAGCGATCATGAACACGCCAGTTCAAATTACGATGGAGCAACTCCAACAACTGCTAGAAACAGCAATAAGGCCGAATCAACAACAGTCAACGCAAGGTTCATTATCAAAATACACAACACGATTCAACGGCAACACGAACGTGCATGCCTTCATAGAGGCCCTCGAAATTTATAAAGACTGTGAGGCAGTCAGCGATCAGAATGCGCTCAGAGGCCTACCGATGCTTCTGGAGGAACCCGCCCTCACATGGTGGCATGGCGTGAAGGACACGATCCACACCTGGGCCGGCGCGGTGGAAATCCTGAAGGCAACATACGGACCAGAAAAGCCAGTATATAAAATACTGCAAGAATTTTTTTCAACCTCGCAAAGAGAAGGAGAAAATTCCGATATTTTTGTCGCCGAGAAGCGGGCATTGATTGCCAAAATCCCGCAAACAACCAGGCCGACCGAAACCTTCCAGGTCGACATGGTATACAGCCAACTCGCACCCAGGATAAGGCATCTCGTACCACGGGCAAACATCAATTCCTTCCCAACCCTCATGGACGAGTTGCGGAAAATTGAGGAAACACAACTCCCAGGGAAACCGGAAGTACGAGAACCCACATCCAACAAGAGGGTAAAGTGCGGCTACTGCAAGTTCCCGGGGCACTCCAGAGAAGATTGCCGGAAGCGGAAGCGGGAGGAACAACGACATCCACTACCGCCATCGGCCCAATCCACGGCACAATCTACGGGACCCCAGATTACGTGTTTCGGCTGCGGTGAACCAGGGTTCATCAGGTCCAACTGCCCGAAATGTAATTCCCGCACCGATGTCGGACTGTTCCTAGCGGACGCGAAACCCACAGTTTCATCCTACAGTTCCCGGCCAATAGTGACCATCTCGGTAGGTGCCGTGACCGGAGGCGCATACCTAGACACAGGCGCCCGGCAAAGCATCGCCGGGGAAGTTCTATACGCTCACCTGCGGCGCACAGGACATAGGTTCACACCACACCAGGTAAACCTAATCCTGGCCGACGGGTACGAGAGACCACAACAAGTACTGCAGACAACCACAACCGTTTGCATCGAGCACAAGCAGATCCCGCTCGAACTACTGGTTATCCCGGAGGCACACAACCGTACCCTCCTAGGGATCGATTTCATCCGACAGGCAGCCCTCGTCCTGGATTTTGCGAAATCCAAGTGGTGCTTCGCCGAAGAAAAGGAAGCGTTTAGGCCATTCCGCCCTGAACCAGCTGCCGCCTTCGGACAAAAATATTCATTAACACCGGTGGAAGCCATCCACCGACCCCCCGGCGCTCACGCGTCACAGCCACTGGCCTCCGATCCCAGGGCTAAAGCTTACCAGATCCGACGCCTGTTTGGACCTGAGACTCCGGCCCGCACCAGGGACTACCAGGACCTCCCAGGACAACCAGGTCTGCAAACAGAACCCCAACCGGAAGTAGAAGTGCCGACCGCGGCAGCATCCACCACATTCGAAGTCTTCGAGGATCCACGGTCAGCATACTACACCCCACTAGACACGCTGGAACCCCTTCCGGCCGTCTGCCCTTTTCCCCACTCACCACGGAAGAAGGCTCCGAGAGTGGAAATCGCAGCCATAGAAGTACAACTCCGGGAGGACGAAGGAACCCCCCTCAACCCCACACAGAAGGTGCAATTGGAGCACCTTCTACAGCGCTACCAGGCCGTCTTCCAGCCAGGGGGAGCGCCGACCCCCTACGGAGAACACAGAATCGACACCGGCAGCAGCACGCCTATAGCAACCCCACCGTACCGATTGCCCGGCCACAAGCAGGAAGTCCTAAGAGCCGAAGTGGACAAAATGATTGAGCAGCAAGTGATCGAGGAGTGTGAGTCCGCATGGGCTGCGCCCGTGGTGTTAGTGCCCAAACCAGACAGTTCGGTACGCGTGTGTATAGACTACCGGAAGTTAAACTCTGTAACCAAAAGTGACAGTTACCCCCTACCGCGAATGGACGATCTCCTGCATACCGCGAGAGCCGCAGTAATCAGCACCATCGATCTCCAGTCCGGATACTGGCAGATCGCGGTCCGCCCAGAGGACAGGGACAAGACCGCCTTTATCACCCCATTCGGTCTCTTCCGATTTAACCGAATGCCGTTCGGCCTGAAGGGAGCTCCAGCAACGTTCCAACGAACAATGGACCGCTTCCGGACCGGACTTCAGGACATCACAGTCCTCGCTTACCTGGATGACATTATCGTGCTGTCTAAATCCGGGGATAGCCACCTGAGGGACCTGGAAAAGGTGTTCCAGCGCCTCCTCACCTTCAGACTGCATGCCCGAAGAAACAAATGCAGCTTCGCCCGCACCCACGTCAGGTACTTGGGGCACCTCATCACACCCGAAGGCTTGCGCGTCGACCCAGAGAAGACCGCTGCCATAAGCAACATCCGCACACCAAGGAATCTAAAAACATTGCAGTCATTTTTGCAAACCTGCTCCTGGTACCGGAAGTTCGTACCCAACTTCGCCGCGGCCGCCAAGCCCCTGACGTGCCTGCTAAAGAAAAATGCACCCTGGACATGGGGGACCGACCAGGAGGTAGCCTTCCTCCGCCTGAAGAAGCTGCTCATCTCCCCACCAATCCTACTACAAGCAGACACAACCAGCCCCTTCACTATCCGCACGGATGCCAGCGGCTACGCCTTGGGGGCAGTTCTGTTACAAGGCCAAGGAACGGACGAGCGGCCCGTAGAGTACGCCAGCCGCCTCCTGTTGCCGGCCGAGAAAAACTACTCAACCACGGAACGAGAAGCTCTAGCTGTCGTCTGGGCTTTAGCAAAATTCCGTGGCTACGTGGAAGGGAGCCCGATCACGTTGGCCACAGACCACCAGCCCCTCCGTTGGCTCATGACGTTGAAAACACCATCGGGGCGCCTCGCTAGGTGGGCACTGTCCCTACAGGCATTCGACCTAAATATCGTATATGTCCCAG
>JABXWE010102873.1:0-22192 GCA_014611495.1 Limonius californicus | reverse complement strand
TGGCCTCCGATCCCAGGGCTAAAGCTTACCAGATCCGACGCCTGTTTGGACCTGAGACCCCGGCCCGCACCAGGGACTACCAGGACCTCCCAGGACAACCAGGTCTGCAAACAGAACCCCAACCGGAAGTAGAAGTGCCGACCGCGGCAGCATCCACCACATTCGAAGTCTTCGAGGATCCACGGTCAGCATACTACACCCCACTAGACACGCTGGAACCCCTTCCGGCCGTCTGCCCTTTTCCCCACTCACCACGGAAGAAGGCTCCGAGAGTGGAAATCGCAGCCATAGAAGTACAACTCCGGGAGGACGAAGGAACCCCCCTCAACCCCACACAGAAGGTGCAATTGGAGCACCTTCTACAGCGCTACCAGGCCGTCTTCCAGCCAGGGGGAGCGCCGACCCCCTACGGAGAACACAGAATCGACACCGGCAGCAGCACGCCTATAGCAACCCCACCGTACCGATTGCCCGGCCACAAGCAGGAAGTCCTAAGAGCCGAAGTGGACAAAATGATTGAGCAGCAAGTGATCGAGGAGTGTGAGTCCGCATGGGCTGCGCCCGTGGTGTTAGTGCCCAAACCAGACAGTTCGGTACGCGTGTGTATAGACTACCGGAAGTTAAACTCTGTAACCAAAAGTGACAGTTACCCCCTACCGCGAATGGACGATCTCCCGCATACCGCGAGAGCCGCAGTAATCAGCACCATCGATCTCCAGTCCGGATACTGGCAGATCGCGGTCCGCCCAGAGGACAGGGACAAGACCGCCTTTATCACCCCATTCGGTCTCTTCCGATTTAACCGAATGCCGTTCGGCCTGAAGGGAGCTCCAGCAACGTTCCAACGAACAATGGACCGCTTCCGGACCGGACTTCAGGACATCACAGTCCTCGCTTACCTGGATGACATTATCGTGCTGTCTAAATCCGGGGATAGCCACCTGAGGGACCTGGAAAAGGTGTTCCAGCGCCTCCTCACCTTCAGACTGCATGCCCGAAGAAACAAATGCAGCTTCGCCCGCACCCACGTCAGGTACTTGGGGCACCTCATCACACCCGAAGGCTTGCGCGTCGACCCAGAGAAGACCGCTGCCATAAGCAACATCCGCACACCAAGGAATCTAAAAACATTGCAGTCATTTTTGCAAACCTGCTCCTGGTACCGGAAGTTCGTACCCAACTTCGCCGCGGCCGCCAAGCCCCTGACGTGCCTGCTAAAGAAAAATGCACCCTGGACATGGGGGACCGACCAGGAGGTAGCCTTCCTCCGCCTGAAGAAGCTGCTCATCTCCCCACCAATCCTACTACAAGCAGACACAACCAGCCCCTTCACTATCCGCACGGATGCCAGCGGCTACGCCTTGGGGGCAGTTCTGTTACAAGGCCAAGGAACGGACGAGCGGCCCGTAGAGTACGCCAGCCGCCTCCTGTTGCCGGCCGAGAAAAACTACTCAACCACGGAACGAGAAGCTCTAGCTGTCGTCTGGGCTTTAGCAAAATTCCGTGGCTACGTGGAAGGGAGCCCGATCACGTTGGCCACAGACCACCAGCCCCTCCGTTGGCTCATGACGTTGAAAACACCATCGGGGCGCCTCGCTAGGTGGGCACTGTCCCTACAGGCATTCGACCTAAATATCGTATATGTCCCAGGAAGAACAAACGTAGTGGCCGACACGCTCTCCCGACCATCTTGTCCTCCGCCCGAGGAAGAAACCTGTGACATCTGTACCGTCACAGTGGATATTGCGACACGCTCCGCAAGAGACATCCGAAAAGCCCAGCTGGAAGATCCCGAGCTGGAAAAGATTATCACCTGCTTCGAATCCCCGGGTCCGGAATCCACGGACTTCGCCCGCTGGACATCGAGAGGCTACGTGATGTGTCAAGGGATCCTATACCGCTACTCCCCCGACTCAGAATCCGAGGAAGCACAGCAAGCGGTACCGTCACAGGAAAGAAAAGCGGTCCTGCAAGAATACCACGACGCACCCACAGCTGGACACTACGGAGGGGAGAGGACCTACCACCGTATAGCAGCCCGGTACTACTGGACCGGCATGAGGAAGGACATAGTCGAATATGTCAAAAACTGCCTGGAGTGCCAAAGGTATAAAGCCAGCAACCTAAAACCCGCAGGCCTCCTACAAACTCCAGTGCCGGCACAACGTTTCGAACACATTTCAATTGATCTCTTCGGTCCATTGCCAGAAGCACCCTCAAAAGAACGGTGGATCTTCATCATCGAAGACACTGCATCCCGATGGGTAGAATTATTCGCACTGGTGCAAGCCGACGCAAAAACTTGCGCACAAACGCTGATCCAAGAGGTGTTCCTAAGGTATGGAACCCCACGCCGCATCAGCAGTGACAACGGCACACAATTTGTGAGCAGCATAATGCAGTATGCTATGCATTGCTGGGGCATAAAACAATCCTTAACGCCCTACTATCACCCCCAGGCAAACCCTGTGGAACGGAAAAACAGGGACCTAAAACCTCAACTGGCCATCCTGGTGGCAGGAGCCCACAACACATGGCCAGAGCAACTCCCAGCTATACGGTTCGCAATGAACACGGCACGATGTCAAACCACGGGGCAGACCGCAGCATTCCTCACCTTCGCCAGGGAACTGCGGACCCCAGATGACGTCACTCGGGACCAAAGGGCGATCATCCTGTCCGAGAACTTCATCCCAGAAATAACTCCATATCTGCTCAAGCTGAACAAAACCCTGAGGGAAGCGAGACTCCTCACAGAGAAACAGCAGGACAGCAGCAAGAGATACAGCGACGAAGGCAGACGAGAGGGACCTACATACGCACCGGGAGATCTGGTACTGATCACCTCCCATAACCTAAGTCAAGCAGCCAAGGGCATCACGGCAAAGTTTGAGCCCAAAAGAGACGGACCCTACCAAATCCTCCACCAGAAGTCCCCAACTACCTACGACGTCACGAACCCTAGCAACCCAGGAACAGTCACGGGGACCTACCATACATCGGCACTCCGCCCATACCACGGACCCAAGGATGTCATCCCAACGCCGGTACAACCCGTACGAAAACGAGGCCGTCCAAGGAAGCATCCACAAATTACTACTGGATCTACGTCGGGACGCCAGTAAGATCCAGAGGGGGAGTATGTAACGCGGGCCTACCGCCACGATCCCATAGGCAACCCATACAGCACCCACACGCTCCCACGCTTAACCCAAGCGCACCCGCTACCGCTAGATGGCAGCCTCCGAGGCTCTCACTATAGATGTGAAAGTCAAGCTTACTTAAGTAGACTTAACATTCACATCAATGACAAGCAAAGTCGCATCTTGTCATAAGAACTTCTTTCTGCTTAGCAACGTTTTTATATTTGTGTTTTTGTACTTGTGTTTTTTCAATCATTCTTACTCTGTTATTTGTGTTATCCCGTAACGGCTGTGTATATTTTATAAATATACGAACCTTTTATTACAACATCCACCTGTTGTTATTTTTACACTCAGTGGTCCGAATTATATTCGGACTACACTGTTTTAAACTCCGGGAAGTTAACGCTTCCTAAGGACCCTGCCCTCTATAAGCATTCTGCCAGACCGAAGGCAGGCATCATTACACGTTACAAATATGGTCAAAACGGTTTTATTTTAATATTTAGAAACAGTTTACAACCTTTATTGACACTACACCTACTACAGCTTCCTTTATAGATCAATTAAATCTCATTATTTCAATTATCTAATAGACATTTATTCTGCTACGGGAATTTCATACTCCTAACAGGTTAGAATGCGTGTAAATATTAATAATTACACCATATGGCGTTAAAAGCACCTCCATGACAATTTTATCGCATAAAACATTAAAATTCTTACCACATATCATATCTTGCCCTACATAGAAAATGATGCTAAAAGCATCTCTACAGAGACGTTTCCCCTAAAATACGTTCTGTAGTCCCGAAGAAGTTAAGTTGTAAACAAATTGCATTTTCGCACTCTATTCAAAAAGGTGTGTTAAAAATATGCTTTCTTAAACCTTCACCCGGCACCTTTAAGAACATCCTACGTTAAAAGGAATTTTAAGTTCCGCACACATGTTGATAAGACATTTACTCCGAAAATTTAATTTGCAAAATTTACGCATTGTGAGCTGATTGAACTCTTGCAAAATGAAATTGTCAATAGGTTAATTTAAACATGTAGTAGATTCGACTAAATATAACATCAAAATAAAATCATGTTTAAAGAGCGTATCAATGACTTTCAAAAAGTTGTATTGCTATTCTTTAAAAATGATTGAAAATCTGTCCCACCTTGAACTAAACGAAGCGCAAATTTCTTACTTGCGCAGTTAACAGTTTTACTAATTTTAGTCTAAAATTTTATGTAAGACGTTAAGGGATTTCTAAACCGAACTGAAATTTAAGATTAAATGTAAACCATCATATAACTTTCCCTGTTCTTTCTGGGGCTTAGGACCTCCTATATGAACTCAGGAAAGCCAACTGCAGCCAATGCAAATACCAATCCGTATAGTATACGACAAAAAAATTGTTACAAAGTTTTGGCATTGTTCTGATATTAAATATTAAGTATTATATAAATTAAATGAGAGGCGGCCGTAGGCTAGAGGTTAGCGCGTTAGACTTCTACGCTGAGGGTCCTGGGTTCAATTCCCAGTACCGGAACATCGGATTTTTAACGGCCGTTCTCCCTCGCAAGGCAATGGCAAACCAGCGAGGTATTCTGCCTAGTAAATCTTCTCTGGAGTAGAAGTGTTTACACTTCCCGTGGTTCGGAGCCCACGTTAAGCTGTAGGTCCTCTATGTGTGTGGTACTCTAAACGCGCAACACAGGCATAGGAGAGAAGATCGCTACGTCTCGTAAGAGACAAAGCACCCGAAGAAGAAGATAAATTAAATACATCTTGATATTAAGGCTTTGTGCCTTAAACTCTTAAATGATGGTAGTTTGTAATACGGTGGAAATATTTCTTTAAATTAAGTCTAAATATTTATATCGTAAATGTAACCTTATTTTACTGTACTTTTACACTACTTTTGGCAGTTTAGTACATAGCTGAAAGATCGCCTATTAACGTAGCTACGGTAACAATAGAAAACACTTATTTTAAATCACGGTAGTACCCTCTTAATGATACAAAAAACTTAAAAGCGGATAAACGACGAGTTTATGAATTTTGACGTCAGTGAACTGTGCCTTGTGAAAAATCTCGTTAGCTCTAAGCTCCTTCATACGGAATTTAATTCATGATTCCGATAGAAAAAGTAGTATCATATTAAAGTTAGCGGGTTCTAAAACTGTAATGGAAATGTCTTATTTTTCAATCTCTTATGATATAAACAGTATTACAACTATCATGTTTCATCATAATTTCACTAACTATTAGACGTTAGGTTAAGTGAGACACCGACCGATAAATCCAGGCAGTTCTTGGAATGTTTTGAGTAAACAAGGAACAGTATGGTACTAAATTCCTGTAAGGGCAGTCTTCTTAAGGTGGACTTTAAAGTAGTGTGAATAAACAACTACCTTACAAAATGCACAACAGGTATTAGGGTGCCAAGTAGTTAATTGTATAGCATTTTAAAAATGGAGAAATTGTTCGAAATTTATGTATATGTATAATGAGTAATCAGTATTTATATAGGTATATAATATATATTGTACATTATATATATACACTATATATATATATACATTACAGAGGGTTCTTGATACATATTTTTGTTCGATAGGGCCTCAATTTGCGGGGGTATTTGCGCACCTCATAAGGTTTTCGTAGCACAATTCAATAATCCCTAAATTCCACAGCTATTTCTGCAATTGTTGCGAAATTTAGAAAATAGTACTTTCTTGCCGAGAAAATCTATAGAATTTTAAATATTCAATAAATGAAATCACCGATTGAACCAAAGTTCAATTAATATTAAAATAATTATTATTGAAATTTTAAAAGATGATTCCTGCGTCATTATTGGAGGAATATAGTTCCGACAAGGTTTTCACGTATGTGTATCTGTTTCAAATAAGTAAAAATATGATAAAATATATTAGTATGTCTAGCGGGTTCCCCGTCGAATTTCGTTCGAGTTCGAGTTGTCAGGCAAATTCTTCTGTACAACAGTTCTTTTCACAGCAAATTTTTGCTTGTAGTGTAGCCATTTGTGATCGCTGTGTGTTAAATATGACCGTGCTAGGGAAAACGTTTCGATCCAAAACCGACAATTAGTGTTGAATTTGCTTAATTACTTTGAGCGGGAAAAGGATAATTGCGGTCATCTAATACCACTTTCATGTGTCCAGGAGCTAATAAATGGATTATTGCTTAGCTAAAATTACAATTTTTTTATAAAATATAATTTTACACCGTTCAGCAGATGCTCTAGAGATTAGCGTTTTTTCGGTTAAAAGAATTAAAGCCCGTGCCAGAACGGCACTGTTTTGGTGAGTCCTGGTAAAAAGTGACCATGATTTGCATGATTCTTCAGAAATGGTAATTCGAGACCCAATCTAGAAGATGTATTCAGACAGTAAGTTGTATAATTTAAGGCGGTTTGTGGTTTTGGTTTACTTACTTTTGCAGAAAAACATATTACCCTCGAATCATTGAAGACCGAACTTTGGGAATACCATGCTTTATTGAGTACAAGCAGCCTAAATCACACTCTGCATAATATCAATTTTAAATTTAGGAAGGATAGCAATCGAAGAGTTTTAAAAGCCGAGTGTTTAAATAATGCGACTTCAACTTTTAAGGGGTTGTATGGGAAAGTTTCAGAGCCTGATATAATTTAATTTCTTTAATACCTTTAACAGGAAATTCTGGAACGTCCTGGCAAAATAATGACATACGAAGCGTGCGAAAACCGTAAGGTCACGATGGAAAACGCTTTATTGTAGTCCATGCTGGTTCTAATTCAGGTTTCACTGAAAACGCCTCCGTGATATTTGCATTAGCATCACAAATGGAAGACTATCATGGCGAAATGAATAGAGAAATAGTTAAGAAGTGGTTAACAGAGTACTTGATCAATAATTTAGAACTGTCATTAATTTTAATTAAAAAGATGCCATCTTCAATCTAGATCAAGGCAAATATTGCAGTTTCGTTCATTACAGATAACATTCATTTCGATCTATCCTTGCAGAAAGTAATATTACTAAAATTGGCCCAATCACATAAAAAGGAAAAGCGTTACCTAGTGGATGCATTATTACGAGGCCATGATATACGGCGACTCCCACCTTACCGCTGCCAGTTTAATGCAATCGGAATGATATAGGCACATGTTAAAAAGTCTTATGATAAACATATTGGAAGGGCTGGCTACGGCGGTAACAGATCACAGCCATGTGGGAAGAAAAGCTTTACAGCAATGTACTCCAGAAATTTGTCCGAATTGTGTGCGTCACACCGAAAGTGAAGCTAAACAGCGGTATGAACGTGAAAGACTTCTATATGTAACCATGACAGAGGTTGTAATAAATACGCACGATTAGGGGAATCTAGTTGTAGCTGTGATAGTAATATGGACGATTTAAATTTTATATTTTAATCCATAACTTTTATTATTTAGTAAGATAATTTCAGTACTAGTGTTTTATTACTTATCTTAATATTGTTATATAAGGTCATTTAAATTAGTAAAATTACAATTTGACGGTTCTGACTGCTGATCTCTTCAGATGTCCCTATTTGTAAAACAGCAAGTATATTTAATAAATAAATACCAACAATTAAATGAACCTATATTACACAAATTTTCCATAATTTGAAAAATAAACATCGGTGTGGTAGTTGCAAAATATATTCAGTATCACAGGTTGTGATTTTAAAATTTTAAATTTGGCGCTCAAGCTATAATATTTACGAAATGCCTTACTTAATTAAAAAAATACGATAGTACCAACTAAGAAATTTAGATTGTTTCAGGTTTACCTACCAATTTTAACTATGCCCCAGTATATCTCGTACTGTAAGCATAGTTTTTGACATACAAACAGATATTTTTTCAGAATAGGCAAAACTTAAAAATAGAAAATTTTGCAAAGTATTGTAACGTTATGGACCCTTGCATTTTCTTTATCTACGTTCGTCGTGATCGTTTTAAGTTCGAATCTAGAGTAGTTGAGCTAAATGCATGAAATGAAACACCAGAGATGTTTAATACTTTTATTAACGTAAATATCAACTGCAAACAGTGCAAATAAACTACCCCGTATTCATCTGTTCAGGTTAAAGGAACTTGACGCTGCAGCTGAAATACCTCGAAGAGCAATCGTCAATAGAAACCCGTAAGCTGCTGAGATACCCCAAAGCGCTGCGCAGGTGAATGGTTAATGGAACTTGACGCTGCAGCTGATACCTCGAAGTGCAATCGTCAAAGGAAACCCGTAAGCTGCTGAGATACCCCAAACCTCGGGCAGGTGAATGGTTAATGGAACTTGACGCTGCAGCTGAGATGCCTGAATGCGCAGTCATCCCGTAAGTTGCTGAGGTACCTCAAAGCGCAGGGCAGGTGACTGATTAATGGAACTTGACGCTGCAGCTGAAATACTTCGAAGTGCAATCGTCAAAGGAAACCCATAAGCTGCTGAGATACCCCCAAGCGCTGGCTAGGTGAATGGTTAATGGAACTTGAGGCTGCAACTGAGATACCTCGAAGTACAATCGTCAAAGGAAACCCGTAAGCTGCTGAGATACCCCAAACCGCTGGGTAGATGCATGGTTAATGGAACTTGACGGTGCAGCTGAAATACCTCGAAGAGCAATCGTTAATGGAAACCCGTAAGCTGCTGAGATACCCCAAAGCACTGGGCAGGTGAATGATTAATGGAACTTGACGCTGCAGCTGAAATACCTCGAAGCGTAATCGTCAAAGGAACCCCTAAGCTGCTGAACTACCGCAAAACGCTCTCAGGTGAATGATTAATGGAACTTGACGCAGCAGCTGAGACAGCTGGAAGCGCAGTCATCCCGTAAGCTGCTGAAATACCTCAAAGCGCTGGGAAGGTGAAGGATAATGGAACTTGACGCTGCAGCTGAGATACCACGAAGCACAATCGTCAAACGAAATCCGTAAGCTTCTGAGATACCGCAAAGCGCTGGGTAGGTGAATAATTAATGGAACTTGACGCTGCAGCTGAGATACCTTGAAGCGCAATCGTCACGGAAAACTTGTAAGCTTCTGAGATTCCTCAAAGCACTGGGCGAGTGAAAGTTAAGGGAAACCTATAAAGGAACTGTGCTTCTCGACGCTTAAATCAAGAATCCCTTCAGAACAACTTATTTCGGCTTTTATAGGTCAAAAAGTGGGTGTAGCATCGTGAAAACATACTGCACGTGGACAAGAGTTTTAGAAACAACATGAATTTCAACAAACAAGCATTAATTTCAAAAGGTTATGGACTGAACCAACCCAACCATTTATCATAGTAACAGACCGCGTTAAAGACAGCTGTCATTAGATATCTTACGTACTTGAGACCAACTTAATTCAACGTAATTTTATTAAGCTATGTACCTGAAATAAACAGCTAAAGGAAAACGCTGAAAAGGAATGTTTTAAATATGGAAATATACAATTCAACTACCAAATGGGTAGTTGTCTTATAATTCCATTCATGGTATATGAATATTGATGTTTACTTTATGATCGTTGCCCTCATAAATTAGGCCTACTCGTAAAGGACAGATCCTTTAGAAAAAATAAATACGTGTCAAGAAACAGCCGTTTTCAAGAAAAATTACGGGAGCGACTTTCGAACATATACCCAAAGTTTATTCGAAATAGCATATAATAATAAGTGGCATAAGTCCCTTACAAAAATTCAACTAAAACTATTAAAATAACGTCCAAAAGTTCGAATTGTCTGTGGGAATGTAAATAGTCACAAATGCGGGCCGCTACAGTACTCTATTAATTTTATGTGTTTAAGTAATTACAGTCATTATTGTTTTTTATTTAGTTTACATGGAATGCCATTGTATATTTAAACATTGTAACGTAATATAGAATAATTTGAAAATTTGTATTTATTTATCACACACAGCTTTTATTTAAGAAAATTCCTAGGAAAACTACTTGTAATTATTAGGGATTAAAAGAATATATATTTTCACAAGAGAATTTAATAATATAATAGAATAATTATTTGTAACCAAATACTTGCACTACAACAATGCCTTGCTTGTAGCTAATTACGCGTGATGTTAACCATTCACTAAATATAAAATTATATGATGAATTGATGATTTAAAATAAAACAGATATACAATATTGTATTTATTTAGCGGATCTTCTTGAGTTCCTTTAAAAATCCCCAATAATTATACTGTGCAGGATTTTATTCAGAACTGGTATTAGCAACCTCGGTACAAATGAGGCTTGCGATAATGATGATGCTTAAGAAGACATTAAATAGGTTGAAATAGAATTTGTATTTTCAGAAGCATTTGGCAGTACACAGGAAAACTAAAATTTCTAGATATGTGCTGATGTCTTCATGTTCATGCTTCTTTATGATCCATAAAATCTCATTCTACTTGAATTTGACAGCTTCGTCTATCTACAAATGGATGCATTGTTGCAGTAGTATTATATGTTCTGTTCATTATTATTGGTTAAAATTGAGCAAAGAAAGAAAAAGCACGCAGGGAATGTTATAAATTGAAAGCTGATTTTTGTAATAAATATTTGAACTTTTTTTACAAGCCAATATTCTGAAATCGTTGAAACAATGAAAATAATAAGTTTTAAAAGCAATTTATATGTTTACAAATATTTTTGTAGAGCTGTATCGTGTATTGGTACTGTAATTCATAAATACAGCATCTTCTGCCACTTTTGGTTATCCTGAAAGTTATTACTGGTATGTGTATTGTTATATGTCAATATTTTTGAAGAACTTTCTAGAAATTATGATGATTTTTGAAAAGAATAAAAAAAGTCGAGCCTAGAACTCCAAGGCGTGCAGACGTTTTTGCCGATTAGTAGAATAGGGTTGGGGTTAAAAATTTTTTCAGTAAATTTAAAGTTTACAGTTTTCCCGTTATTAAAGTCGACAGTAAAAGCGGATCAACTACATTCGCTTACAACAGGAGTGAATCATTTACTTGAGAATAACGTGCGGTTTCAAATATCGTTTCAAACAAAAACAATTCACCCCGTTAACTCTTTAACGTGTTCCTGAAGATATGCCGTTTTAACAAAAACTCGGAGCCTTTGTTCATCGTTATTCTTATAAAAAAATTATTATTGTTCTTTGTTACTACCAGGCCTGGAAATCCGCTAACGTAGTGATGATCCCGAAGCCCGGGAAAGACCGAAAAAAACTAAGCTCTTACCGACCCATTGCCCTTCTCAACGTGTTGGGGAAACTCTACGAAAGGATCCTTGTCGACCGGCTCCTTGGTTGCTCGAGGACCCCCACTTGCTGCCAACGTCCCAGTTTGGACTCCGCCGGGGAAGGTCTACCACAGACCTACTTCTACGGCTCATACCAACGCCACCGCCGTCGTCAACGCTGGAAGGTGCATGACAGCGGTCAAGCGGGATATCGAGAGGGCCCTTGACACCGTTTGGCACGAGGGACTGCTGGAGAAGCTCCGACGCGTCGAGATCCCACTATCCATCATAAGTACCATGCACTGCTTCCTGAAGGGCTGTCTGCACCGTGTTCGTATTCGGGAATGCCTTTCCCAGCCGTACACAGCAAGGTGTGGTGTCCCCCAAAGATCCATCCTCTCTTCCCCCTCTTCATATTTTATTGTCATGACATACCTACTCTCCTCAACCCATCGGTACGGCTAGTCAAATACGCGGAGGACACCACACTGTGGGTTCCCTCACACTGCAGCTCCCTCTCTTCCCGACTCATCTCCACAGAGCTCTCCAGACTCGAACTTTAGTCCTGACAATGGAGAACACGCCCCAACACCGCAAAAACCCAAACTATCCTCTTCCAGCACTTCAACCTAACCCGAAGGCCCCGTCACCATCCACGTCACGTTCAGCTGGACCTATGGGGTACACGACTGAACCTCCTTTCACCGTGACCTACTTGGAATGATCTTCTCGAGAACTTTAAGCTGGTCCGCGGTGGTCACAAGGTTCCTCAATTACGTTCAACAGCGGAGCGGACTCCTCTCCAGACTCCCGGGCAGCATCCACGGCTGCCCTTCCCGTACTCTTATTCACACCTACAAAACATTTATCCGGCCTATTATTGATTACCGTTCTTGTTGTTTCAGCACCGCTGCGTCCCACCTCATGAAGAAGGTCCGGAGCAAAGAGAGGGTCATCGCGAGGAGGATGTTACGCCTGGAGCGCTTCCACCCATCGGGGGAAGTCTGTGGCCTAGCCGGCATCTGCCCGATCGATGGCCGTATCGTTGCACTTCGGGGCCGCTACGTGACCAGGGCAATCGAACAAGAACGTGAGGAAGCCACCAGGACGCTAAGCACACCAACCACCATCCGCAAGAAGCCCAACAAAAAACTAAGGCATCCGCCTGCCTGGAGGAAACGCCACTAGCAGTCCGCTAGCACCATAAGTCCGTCATGATATCATATGTAAAATATGTTTTACTATTTTGTAATACCAACCTTTTTTAACCTGTAATTATTTAGAACTTTTTTTGTACCATATGTCTCATGTAGGACCGGCTGAAAAGGAGGACAACTCCTAAACAGCCATTGAGTTGTAATTTATATAGGTAGTCTTAACTTTAGGATGACATGTGTATATTATGATCCAATATCCTGTGAAAATTGAAAAATTGCTACCAGTGACATTATCTAAGCGCCATCGCCGCATCCTCCCCTCCTACCACCAAGGGGCATCGTAAAAATCAATCTTCTTGCGTTTTGCTCAACTTTATCGCCGAATTGCTGCACCAGAGATATGCATATTTGTAGTAATGAATCTCTAATTATAATTGACTATGGCTACATCAGTCGGTAGATGAGTTTAGTATACTGATCAAATCACTATCAAGGCGAGTGGGAGGAGGACCTCGAATGACAACTATCCAATATTTATTGACTATGAGTACACTTCTGTTTTATTATTTGTGGAATGTCAGGTGCCTGTCGCTGCCAATGAGTTCTGATCGATCGTATCCGCTATTTGTTTACCCAGGTATCCCGCGTAAAGTTTTTATACGCTTCAAATAAGGCTGGCCCTAAGATAACCAACCAAATTTATGTTATTTGTTAATGTTAATTGTCTTTGTAATACTGTTTGCCCATGAATTATGTAACCTTAAGTAAACTTAGATATAATGCCTTTCACCTCGCTTCTTAGAATATTATGTAGCATCAGCAAAGATAAAGTTTACATGCGCTTCTGCAAGATAGATTAAGTTCAGTTACGCTTTTAGCTTCTCGTTATTAAGATCTATATAATTTGTAATTCATGTAACTCATTTATTGTTTAATGAAAATAAATTTTTTTTATTAAACTCTAACTCGATAAATTAATTGGCGCAGTCGTACGGATCTCCAAAAATTTAGTGCAACGAAATCGTCGAGGAGGACAAAAATCGCCGAATCACGAGATCGAAACTCTGAATTTTAGACTTAGTCTTTAATTGGAGATTAGAACTAAGCAGCTACCACCATCCAGGAAGCTACAACTACGAGAAGAAACCGCACTAGTAGTTGCACCAGAGGACAAACATCGCCGACGGTCAACCAAACGGGTGTGGCTATTCGAGTACCTGCAGGAGGCGAGAACAAGCATCGTCAACCCTCCAGCACGTGCGGACCAGAGGACAAGCATCGCCGACGGTTCAAGCAAAACCCAGGTCGAGGACAAACATCGCCAAAGCCAGGGCTTAGTTTAAGCAAGAATGAAAACAACAGCGCTCTTAATATTGTAAGTCGCTAACAATTTGTTTCCAGCACAAGTTAAAACAAATTAGAATTAAGTTTGCAATTTAAAGCAAAAACGTAATATTTAAAATTAATTAATAATAAATTAGAATTAGCCTCAGTTGAAGTAAATTATTACTAAGCTATTACAGCAGGAGTACGAAATTGCGGTTTAGCCTAGTAATATACGTTACAACAATTGCGAAAGGAACCCTTAAATAAAATTAAAAAACACTGACCCACTAGCTTAAATTAATTAAAAACTGTACTTAAATTGTATGCAAGAAAACGACTTAATACGTCTATTTCAAAATTTAAGTTTGGAAGTACCTGAACCGGAAGAAGAAGAAAGAAATCCAGAAATAATCATGGCTCAAGCATTTCACTTAGAATATTTAAAAATTGTACCTGACTTCGATGGCACCCCCCACAAACTTTCAGAATACGTCCGATCAGCGGAAGTTATAATTAACCAATATCTTGCCGATGGAGCACCAGCAGCTCAAGATCAATTTCTACAAAAATTAGTTTTATCAGCGTTAAGAACCAAATTAACAGGCCGAGCACTTTTGGTAACCAGTGGAAGAGAAATTGCCACCTGGAACGACCTCAAAAATATTTTACAAAGATCATTTGCCGATCAAAGGACTGAAAGCTCACTCCTACGAGATTTAATGTTATTAAAACAAAAAAATGAAACAGCTCAAGAATATTACGAAATTTGCCAACAAACAAAATGCCTTTTATATTCAAATTTACAATTAAACGAAGCAAATGAAGCTGTACGAATGGTAAAGAAGAATCAATACGACGATTTAACGTTAAAAGCATACCTTAGTGGACTTAGAGAACCTCTAGGAAGCTTTTTACGAAGTATGAGACCAGCTACATTAGAAGACGCAATCAAGTATGTTATAGAAGAAGAAAATGTTCTTTACACACGAAGATCCGAACAAACTTTTCAAAAGAAACCCATGACACTAATGCAGAAAAAATTTACAACACCTGGAATACGCTTTAACAGTGGCGCAACGAATGGAAATAATTCATGGCAACCTAATTACCAAAATTTTGGACAACAATCAAGAATGCAACACACATTCTTCCCAAACCATAGTAGATCCACCAATTTTCCGATACAAGGATCCAATGTTCAAAGAAATTATCAGCAGACCCGAAATGTATTTGCACCCCAAAATCGTGCACAACCGCGTCCTACGCCTATGGACACATCAACAGTAACAAGAAGAACTACACAACCTTCACGTAATACATCCAATTTTCAACGATCAATAATGCAAAGAAATACACCCTACATACAGCAATCCAATCAACCCAGAAATTTTATTTCTGAGGAATTACATTTTCAAGAAGAACCTGAAAAAGACCCAATTTTATATAATGAAAACGAAGAATTTGAAGAAGAAAATTACGAAGATGAATATACCTACGAAGAACAGGATTTTACCTTGGGTACGTCCCTGACGAACAATACGTAGACAACTATATACAATCATATGAAAACACATGCGACGATTATCAAAAATTACCGGAACTAATAGAAATAAATCAATAAAATTCAACACTACCATGTATCTACATTCCTCAACTCAAATCAAATTTTTTAATCGATACCGGAGCATCAAGGACTCTGATCAAACCCGAGATAGCTTATAAATATTTTCCAGAATTAATAGAGGAAGAACCATTTCAAATTCAAACGGCACATCAAACGTCAATGCATCATGAAACTGTAACAATAAAATTACCTTCAATTTTCAAAGTCAACCTAAATCACAAATTCCACTTATTTAATTTCGACGACAAATATGATGGACTAATCGGAATCGACTTATTGAAAAAATTAAAAGCAAACGTAAATTTTAAAAGAAATTTCCTAGAAACTCCGCAAACACACATAAAATTATATTCAATGGAAGAGATTAATTACCCTGTAAATAATCGACTCTTTGTACCCGCAAGAACCGAATGTCTTGTAAAGATACCTGCAAATCGAAATACCCATGAAGGATTAATCGAACACACAAATTTGAATGCAAATTTGGAAATACCAACATCCTACAAAAAAGGTAAAGCCAATACAAACGCCGACGCATTATCGCGCTTACAAGTTAATCCAATTGACACACAGTCTATGATAGTAAATTTTGACACCACCATGGAAGATGTAATAAATGATATATTGACCAACGCAGATAATGAAGAAATTAATGAAACACCTATCAATCAAGAACCTGAAAACACCCTGGTAGAACCTAATTTAATAGGTCCCGAAATAAATTCTACAGATACAGCACACACACAGCAAGAATCCACCAGCAGTATACCTATTTGTGAAGACGCACTCGATTCTAAAAGACACCAAATAATCTTCAAAATTATTCATGAAAAGGGATTTAAAGTAAAAAAGGAAAAGAAAGGAAAAAATGAAATAACAACTGTTTACATTGGAGATGGAAATTTGAACATCAATGTATTAACTTTTATTAAAGAATATTGCACACCATCGAGAAACTATTACTGTATATTCCCCACCGAAGAAATGTATCAGATAACCTGCGAAACTATAACAACTCATTTTAGGAACCAGAAACCTCAATTTTTCAAATGTACGAAACGAGTTATGCATGTTATTAACAAAGAAGACCAAAAAGAAATTATAGCTAATTATCACGAAGGCAAAACCAAACACAGAGGTATTCAAGCTACTTGTAGCGCAATTAAACGTTTATATTATTGGGAAAATTTAGAAAATACTGTTACAAATTACATCAATTCATGTATGACCTGTAGAAAAGCAAAATATGTGAGACATCCGCACAAAGAACCTTTAAACATAACCAGTACACCAAATCGACCATTTGAACATCTACATATCGATGTATTTCAAATAGAACGAAACGCGTTTTTAACAATAATTGACGCATTTTCACGTTTCTGCCAAGCTTATTATTTAACGTCTAAAAACAGCACAGAAGTAGGAGAAAATCTAATTACTTTTATATCACAATATGGAGCACCTACCCAAATAACAATGGACGGAGGTTCAGAGTTAGATAACGAATCAATTAAAGAACTATTGAATTTACATAAAATCAATGTACATATTACTACACCCCTAAATCATCAATCTAATGGCATGATTGAGCGAATCCATTCTACATTGATAGAAAATTATAGAATTTTAAAAATTAACCATCCAACAGATTCACCCAAAGAAACAATGAAATATGTTATTATCGGTTATAACAACACGATACACTCTGCTACAAAATTTACCCCATTTGAAGTAATATACGGACACACAGCCATAAGAGACCCTTTTGACATCCAGCTAAGCAACCAATATTATGAAGATTACATTAACAACCACCGAATCAAATTAACATCATTTTATAAAACCTTGCAAGAAAATCTTCAAAAGAACAAAGAAACTCTTATCACGAAGAGAAATGAGAAGGACCAAACCAACAAAATAATATTCGAGATAAATGATCAAGTATTCATAAAAACTCATGTAAGAAACAAAGCTAAAAATCGATACGAAGGACCCTATACTATCTTGTCCATTAGTGAAAACAAAATAGCTACTCTTGTAGATAAAAATAATAAGAAACGGATAAGACATTTAGATGAATTAAGTAAACCATAGAAGAACCAAAAATATCCAAAATAATCAACAATCCTGGTTTATTCCCTTATAAACTCGGAGAGGCCAGAAATCAAATTGACCAATGGACATTAATTAAGAATATAGATTGTAGTTTTATAATTAGCGAATATGACTCATTGCAAGAAAATTTATTAGGAATGAGACTCATATTTGACCACTATGATAATGGACCCGCTTATACTAGAGAATTTAGAAATTATTATATGCTTATAAATGCTACGCTTTATGAAGTTAGAAGAAAAATAAATCAATTAATTCCCATTAGACAAAAACGAGGAGCAATTGACGGACTAGGTTCAATAATTAAATTTGTCACCGGAAATTTGGACTCTGCCGATGGACAAAAATATGAAGATTCAATCAACGAATTACAGAAAAATCAAGAAAACCAAAAACAAATACTTATTAAACAAATATCCCTTACCAACCAAATATTGGATAAATTCAATAAAAGCATCAACACATTACAAACCAATCAACAATTACTGAAATCAAAAATTCTGCAAATGGAAGCAGAAATTAAGAAGCACGCATTACATGAAGTTGAAATTTACTCATTTATTAACATGCACACTGTATTCCTACAACTATCCGCAATCGCAAATTTAATGTTACACACTACGAATACTTTCGAAGAAGCTATTACTTTCTCGAAATTAGAAACTTTTCATCCATCGATTATGGACCCAGAAGATTTAGAAGAAAGCTTAAAATTTGTGGAAACTAAACTGAATGACCTGCAGCTACCTTTTGAGCCGACAAAAGAAAATTTACCATTATTTGAAGAAATAATAACCGTCAAAGCATATCAAATAAATACCAGATTAGTATTCATAATTGAAATAACGTATGTAACAAAAGTTTTCGGAAAAATATCAACAGTAGCACATGAACCGAAAACAGTTTTATATCTAGTCGTCTGTAGAACAAAACAAGGTGTATTAATTGACATTGAGTGTAGCGTATCACCTTCTCTAAATAACTTCTGGTAACATGTCTTACAAGTTAGATATTCGTAAGAATATATATGCGTTGGTTGGACGGATGCCTAAACGTGATATTGTGAATATGTTCAGAGACCAGAATGTTTCGATTTCGACTATTTATCAAACAATTCGCGAGTGCGAACAAGGTATTCCCTGTATAAATTTACCAAAAACTGGACGTCCACGAGTTTTACCTCATGCTTCCGTTAGGAGATTGGTAGAAAGAGCTAAAGACAGGGTTGGGACTTCAACACGAAAGTTATCGCGTGAATTTCGAGTTTCGCATATGACCATTAGTAGAGAATTGAAGAACAATGGATTGCAGTTCCGAAAAAGAAAGAAATGCCCAAAATATTCTGATCTACAGCTGCGAAGAATTCCTAGATGTTGTCGAGCATTACGACGTCTATATTTTAATGGAAACAAAGTGATCGTTATGGACGACGAGAAATACTTCACTTTGTCGAACGCCGAAATGAAAGGGAACGATGGCTTCTATACTGATGATATTAGGAATTGCCATAATGAAACTAAATTTAAATGTAAGGTCAAATTCGCTGATAAACTACTAGTCTGGTGTGCCATATCAGAAGCGGGAATTTCGCGTCCGTATATTGGGCATGTTAGAGGAGAAGCGGTAGATGCAGTAATTTATACACAGAGATGCCTTTCAAAATTACTTGATTTTATTAATATTCATCACGTTAATGATGAAATAGTATTCTGGCCTGATTTGGCTTCTTGTCATTATGCTAGAATCACTGGGCAATGGCTGGAAACAAATAATATCAATTTTGTAGCAAAAGTCGACAATCCTCCAAACATACTACAAGCAAGACCAATCGAGGAATTTTGGGCAGTATTGAGCAGAAAGGTATACAATAATGGTTGAGAAGCCCAAAACGAAGAACAATTGCGGCGACGAATATTTAATAAGATCCGCGAAATAGATATGGGTACCGTCCAGACTCTAATGGGACATGTTCGTGCAAAACTGCGAATTATCGAAGACCAAGGCCCTTTAGCTGCAGTTTAAAATTTTATTTTTGTTCAATATAGATGTAAAATTAACCCTTTAGATAAAAGTTTTGAACAAATCCACACTGGCTTTTAATAGCTGACTCTCATTGTTTTCCGAAAACTTTTGTTACATACGTTATGCTTGGAAATCCGCGTCCTAGATCTCGCTCTTTCAAAGCAAGCAAGCAAGCAATCTCTTCATTAACGTTCAGAAAAAAAATGCAGGTCAAATTTGAACCCACCTCGTACTAGTCCTAGTCCCGCAAGCAGACCTATAAAGTCTGGTAAAGCAGAAAATAACACAAAGATGACAATAAAAATGACACAATACGGCAAACAACAAACTAAGACAAATAAAACCGAACATCACAGAAAAAGGGAAAACTAATCTGACCATAGAAACAGACTCACCAGGTTGTAGATTGGACACACACTAATTACTGAATGCCCAAAATATACCGAATACCGCAACACACTAAGAATACTAGCCACAGCCCAGGAAGCCCGCGGTCTCGAACATCACAACAAGATAATAAAATATCTTAAGATCAATAAACTATACAACAATTTTAAACTCACAACATACTATAAAATTGCATTATGTACACGGAAATGGCCTTGATGTCGAAACGCCTTAAGATTACAAAATAAAGCATGCATCAATAATATCGTCATAACATCACTTTACTGTTATCCAATGCGTGTTTTTGTAAAAAGTCTCAAAAGTGTTTGGTCGACGTCACCATTTCTGTTTGTACACAAACTCGAATGTAAACATTAAGGAATATCTTGGAATATCGGAATGTCGTCTACGCGGAACGCATTTCTGGAGACCTTTGCTTATTTTATCAAGGTGTCTTATTGGTTGGCATTGGATGTTAGACACAATCTGGAGTTGAGCCAGAGGAACCTTACTGATCGGACGCTGTGTTCAGTTGTGATTTGAGTTTTAATAACTAAGATTGCTAAAATTTATTAACGTTTAACATTATCGCGGTGCAACATAACTTGATTGAATAGGTCAAGTGCGCGACCGGCTGCCGCTATCTACGCGATAGCGGCGCACGCCAAATGTGTTCTAACTTTTACTATAATATCAAATAAACCTTGTGCTGTATAATAAACAATCGTAAGTATATCTATATGAAAAAATGTCAGTTACGCAATCTGCACAGTTAAAAGCACCTACACTGATCTACCAAGAATCTAATGCCCACGTAATGGATGTCGATAAAGACAAATCTAGCAAAATAAACACCAAAAAACGAAGCTTATCATCACCAGATACTGATATTAACAAACGATTATTATAATCATATTCCCTTTTACCTATTCGGTGTCGGGTTTACATTTTATATTACTTTATACATTTTGTTTTATATATTTACATTGTATTTCATTTCGTATTGAAACGTTTCGTGCTTTTATATGAAACTTTTGTGATTCGGAACCTGATCGTGATAGCAATAAAACACACATATAAATATATACAAAAACTAATTTATTTAATTAAACAAAATATTGGTACAATCACCCGGCTTTGGTGGTTTCGTTGTTGCCTGTCTTGGCTTGCGTAATGGAGCTTTTGGATTTCGCTGAACCCAAATGCAGCTTAATCAGAAGCACGAAATCCAAAATGCACTTTTATTCGAATCACACAATAACTATTTATATCGATGCACTCCACAACACTTCTGGATTTCACTGACATAAATCCAACTTTAATCGATGCACCCAATTGCTTCTCTTTGCTGATAGAAATCCAGCTTTAATTGCTGCACCCAATTACTTTTCGTCGCTGACCACACGGTCAAAAACACAACCGCCCTTCTTGAGGTTCCCTTGACCTCTGCCTGGTCCTCACTCTCAGCGTTACCACCAAAGCTCTCTAACATGTGTTTTTAAACAAAAGTAAGGGTGTAGGGTGTGTTACATACCCCCCCTTGACTAATAGACCATTAACAAGGTATATTCGTCAAATTACAACATAGAAATTATATTTACAAACTATAACAGACATTGACATTTATCTTAAAATTAATAATACAGTTAATATTATTTAACAACATATGGCTTCAAATTTAGTACATTGTAAATTCCCTTTGATTTATGGTTAACAATGTTTTGAAGTTCATATGCATTATTATGTAATACCCGTTTAATTCTGTAAGGGCCTTCATACAATAAGAAAAACTTTTTAGTTTCCTTTGCTGCTACATTAGATGTATTTAATGCTTTTAATAGAACTAAATCACCTTCCCCGAACACAATTATATTATTTCTATATTTTTGATCATGTTGTTGCTTCCGTCGACGTGCCTGTCGCTGTGATCGTTCGTTAGCCAGAAAGATGCGTTGCTCCAAAGAAGTTTCAATTCTTGTACTTGGAAATTCAAGCAACTGCGTAAGCTTGTCGATTGGTTTCTTATTAAACATTAGTTCATAGGGAACCATATTCGTACTTTCATGATTAACTAAATTTAACCAAATATTTATTTTTTCTATAGTATTATACCAAGACGCATGCTTTTCATGACAATACGTACGCATAATCCGTCCAATCTCTCGCATAACCCTTTCACTAGGATTAGACTGC
>JABXWE010102872.1:0-44072 GCA_014611495.1 Limonius californicus | reverse complement strand
TAAGCTTAATTAGTTTTCGGCTGAAGTTTTAAGATTTTAGTAAGAAACTTAGTTTATTATAAATTTTTATAATTTTACCAATAAACATTACCATTTGCCTATACTGTGTTCTATTTTATTGTTATAAGGAACTGGCAGTTGTAGCTAAATTCACTCCTTAACGGGGGATTTGGTTAAGCGTAATTGGTTGTAGTATGAAATTTTTAAATTTTAGCAAGAAAATATCTCAGTTTATTACACATTTTTATAATTTTACCAATAAACTTTACCATTTGCCTATACTGTGTACTAGTTTATTGTTATGACGAAGTGGCAGTTGTAGCTAAATTAACTCCTTAACGGGGGATTTGGTTAAGCTTAATTGGTTCTCGTCTGAAATTTTTAAATTTTAGTAAGAAGAAACTCAGTTTATTACAAATTTTTATAATTTTACCAATAAACATTACTATTTGCCTATACTGTGTGCTAGTTTATTGTTATGAGGAAGTGGCAGTTGTAGCTAAATTAACTCCTTAACGGGGGATTTGGTTTAGCTTAATTGGTTCTCGTCTGCAATTTTTAAATTTTAACAAGAAAATAACTCAGTTTAGTACAAATTTTTATAATTTTACCAATAAACATTACCATATGCCTATATACTGTGTGCAAGTTTATTGTTATGAGGAAGTGGCAGTTGTAGCTAAATTAACTCCTTAACGGGGTATTTGGTTAAGCTTAATTGGTTCTCGTCTGCAATTTTTAAATTTTAGCAAGAAAATAACTCAGTTTATTACAAATTTTTATAATTTTACCAATAAACATTACCATATGCCTATATACTGTGTGCAAGTTTATTGTTATGAGGTACTGGCAGTTGTAGCTAAATTCATTTCTTAACGGGGGATTTGGTTAAGCTTAATTGGTCCTCGTCTGAAATTTTTAAATTTTTGCACGAAGAAACTTAGTTTATTACAAATTTTTATAGTTTTGCCAGTAAACTTCACCATTTGCCTATAATGTGTGCTAGCTTTATGTTATGGATTGCCAGTAGTGGTCAAATCCAGTTCTTGTCGTTATATTTGTTTATTGCTTAATTGTTTCTAGCCGGAAATTTTTAATTCTCAGGACGAAAAGATCTTATAAAGTATCATTTTATGGTAAATCGTTGTAATTTTGTCCGTAAAGAAAGAAATACAAGTCGGTTGACAACTCTATTTCTAAGGAAAACTACTGTGTCAGGCCTAACTAACAAAAATCCTTTCTTGATTTGCTTCAAAACGAAAATTTCTTGTCCGAGGTAGATTACAAATTAACCTGAATTTTACAAAATAATTTTAACTGTAAATTGTATACCAACTCCATTCAAAAAAAGCTTGATGTTTAAGGTTATGTTTACGAAAGATTTTTTGAGTTTGCCCTTCTACAGAATTTTTTTTACCGAATGTTTAGCTGAATTGTAATTACAATCAGTATTTTAAATAATTAGCAGACACAAAACGGTTGAATTACAGACGGCTCAATTTGTATACACGGTGGCTTGAAATAGAGGAACAAGCTCTTAGATTCTTTATTTTTTAGTTACCAATTTTTGATTGTTAAATAGAAAGCTGTTTGTGTTTTCTGCATTCTATAAATGAGTAAAATTTGTTTCATCTTGATGTGTAACTCAACATAAAGAAAAGGCTACAACTGTAATACACTAGACTGCTGTTTATCGTATTGATTTATACTCAAATGTCGTTTTATGTTTACAAAATAATTAATAAACGGCTCGCAAAAAAGGCTCGACTTATACAACTAATACAACTAGCGACATTTATGAGCATAGCACTGTTTTCTATGATGGATTTAAATAGTTAATACGTTTTCTGATTGGGACAATGCGATGTATTAAACTAAAATGCTTTGCGTTCGTTAATTATACAGGGTGTTAATGAATTGCATGGACAACTTCTAGGGCTTAAAGTATACATGAAAACAAACATTTTTTGTTAATAAATGTATGGTCAAAAGTTTTCCTTTCAGGGTCAGAGCTTCTCAAAGATTCTTTAAGAAGCGCCTAAATAAAGGCAACTCAACTTACACCTACTATTTGTTTCCATAACGACGGAAATTAATACAGAATAAATAAAGCCCTCTTTCCCACTTTTCAAATTCAAATTAAATGTAAAATAAATTAAGTATGAAACTGTTTCAAAACTAAGCAATAGAAAAAACCAAAATTACAAAGCAAAAATCAACTATTTAAAGAATTTACCATAACTAATTCAAAAATTAACAAAAATTATAGTAAATGTCCAAAATGTCACCCCCAGCTTCTACACACGAAGCACATCTACGAAATAAATTCTTGCGCATCACTTCAAATATACCAGGAGTCTGGCGAATTTCTTCACATGCAGCAAGAATACACGCATTTTGTTAATTAATTTATTTTAAATTTCATCTGAATTTGAAAAGTGGGAAAGAGGGCTTCATTTATCCTGTATTAATTTCCATCGTTATGGAAACAAATAGTTGGTAGTAAATTGAGTTGCCTGCATTTAGGCGCTTTTTAATGAATCCTTGAGAAGCTCTATCCCTGAAAGGAAACACTTTTGACCATACATTTATTAACAAAAAAATGTTTGTTTTCATGCATACTTTAAGCCCTAGAAGTTTGTCCCTGCAATTCATTAACACCCTGTTTATAATCCCTGGGCAATCTGATTAATATAAAAGGAAATGATGAAACGCAATTTTGATTTTGCAATTTTGGCTTTTCTTTGCAACAAATATATGCAAGTATCTTGAGTATTTTACTTTACCCAAAGCATCCACGAAATTTATCTATTTATGATGGTCTACTCTTACACAAATTTTAAATTATTATACTGTATTTAAAAGTTGTATTACTTTAGAAAATACATGATAATATGTGAGTGCATATTTTTAAGGCTTTCATACATATTTGCAAGGTTTCAATAATAATTAGAATTAGATTACTCATTTTTTTTAGTTATCTCATAACTTGTTTTAAGTATTTTAAATTTCCTACGCCACTTTGCAAGAACCCAATCGATGTTTAAACCCATTTCTTACATTTTGTAACATTTCTGGTGAGATTTGCCTGATACTATACCGCAGATTATTAATGTTGTCCGGTATCAAACGTGAAATCAGACAAATCTCACCGGAAATGTAACAAAATATAAGGAATAGGTTTAATCATCGACTGGCTTGTTGCCAAGAAAGACAAGGTGCACATTTTGAATATCTTTTACACTCAAATTGTAAGGTTTATTTTTTTAACAAATAACCTCTTAGAAAATTAAAAAACAACACATGTATTTTATTCCTCCTGAAACGAGCTTTCAAATGATATATCACTTGGCATACCTTACATTTGAAGAGAAAAAGTTAGGGGTGGTTGCACCCCTAGGAGTAAAGATAAATAACTTCTGAAATGTAGTCAGGGAACAACCAACATTGACATATTTTAGAAAATTTTATATAATTATTGATATTGATTCTGCTATACAGTATTTTCTTTTTCCAGTTTATATGTTATACGAATTTCCGATTAATTAGCTAACACTGAAGGTATTTTGACACAATTCGGTCACATAACCCATCTAAGTAGATGCTGAAAATACAACTTAATGGACCAACTGGCGCCGGTTGCTAGGCAACCAGTTATGTGGATGTGTTTCTTCTTTGCAAGTACTTATAAAAATGATTCCACACACTTCTTGTTCAGTATAACTTCTATAATTTAATTTTAATACTGGCTCTTTGATAATGTAACGTACAATACATTTTGGTATGTAATATTTTTCTATAAACAATACAAAATAAAACTTTTAATTGAATTCTTTAATTGAGGTACTTGTTTTAGGCGTCCAAAACCATAACGTAAGATGATAAAAAACTAATTTAAATTTTGAAAAAAATACGGTATCAAAAGTAAAAGTCGCATACGTTTGTTGAAGCAATTTTTCTGAAAACATTTGTGCAATTTTACAGGGCATGCTAATTGCAACAGTATATAGGTTCTCATAATTAGGTTTCCAAAAATTTGAAGGACCTTAACCTCCAGATAAAGTTTAAGTATTGAATAAATCATAATGATTATGTACGAATTTTTAAAATATTTAAAACGTAATTTTCAAAGCAACTCTAAGGAATATGGTTAAATTCTAAGGAGGGATAGACCACAGAACAGGTAACAGAACTGTTTTATTAATTAACAAATTTCATATTAGAGACCTTGTAGGTACTATAAAAAAATAGTTCAGCTTTTCTTAAACGTTTTCTAAAATAAAACGTGCAGCAAAGCTTCTCTTGAATCCAAAAATGAATGTCAAGCATTGTTTGGTTTATAAATGGAATAAAAAATATAAGTCTAATCTGCATTTACTTTAATACACTTATGGCAACGTTTTAAAGATTTTTGAAAACAGTAAGCAAAGGCGTCCGGAGAAACTATTTTCAACAGAACGATTACATTTTTTTAAATATCTTTTACGTCCTGAAATTTTTTGTCCTTCGTTTCTACTTTAGGAAAGAGCAAAAAGATAAAAAGATCGCAAACTAGATGGCCTGATGGCATCACAGTAGACTGGAAACTGGAAAACTAGGGCAACAGATAAAACTAAAAAAGTTAGGAAAGGCTTTCATCTAGTATTGAATAGTTAAAGGTTGACAACGATGATGAAGAAGCAACAAGTCGGTAGGTGCCAAATCAGATGAATACGGTGGCTAATTGGTCCCAACAATGCCGCCTTTATGAGAAATGACCCCACAATCAGTGCAGAATGCGCAGCATTATCTCTAAATTGCGGCCAAGAAATGCAGTACAATAACATAGGTCTGCAACCAAAACACTGCACAGGATTTTTATACTGTTTCTTATAGATTTTTACTCACTAAAACCGGGAAAAATTCTGGAAAAATTCCACCTCGTCAGGTTTTCTTGCAAAACTCGTGTTTATAGTTTCATTTAGAGTGAAACTCCCGTTTAACTCGAAATTCTGGTGTCTTATTCTTGATTCTAAATGCTAATCAATTGTTTTGACATAGAATATGATTCATCTGAGTGGGGCCTGTTCATTGATTCGTCAAAAACAAGCCTCAAAGCAGTCTTGCTATATAATGGGAATAAATTCTCATCACTTCCTGTAGGATATTCGGTGCATTTGCTGGAAAACTATAATGATTTGGCAATGATTCGTGAGGAAATAAAATACCAAGAACAGCGCTGTATGGTTTGTGGAGACTTCAAACTACTAACCATGGTGTTGGGCCAGCAGGCAGGTTATGCAAAATATCCCTGCTTTCTTTGTTTGTGGGACAGTTGCGCCAGAGATCTCCATTGGACAAAAACTTACTGGCCACTTCAAGACGCCTTAACCCCCGGCGAAAATAACGTCATTAATACTACCTTGGTTCCTCCTGAAAAGGTTTTATTACCATCTCTTCATATTAAATTGGAGCTTATGAAGCAGTTAAATCACTGCCACACGATAGAGAATGTTTCAGATATCTGTGTTCCAAGTTCCCAAAACTGTCTGAAGCCAAGTTGAAAGAGGGAGTTTTTACTGGCCCCGACATACAAAAACTGTTATCCGATCCCCTCTTTTCAGAAACAATGGGAGAAAAAGAAAAAGAAGCATGGGATTTCAAAGACGTAGTGCACAAGTTTTGGGGTAATACTAAAGAGCCTCATTACACAACCATTGTTCAACGCGTGTTGGCTGCGTATAAAGCTCAAGGATGCAAGATGAGCTTAAAAGTTCATTTCTTACGCTCCCATGTCGACTATTTTCCCGAAAACTTGGGAGCCTTCAGTGAAGAGCAGGGTGAAAGATTTCACCAGGATGTTCGTGATATCGAGAGACGCTACCAAGGAAGATGGGACGTCAATATGCTAGCTGATTACTGTTGGATGCTCAAGCGAGAAACAGAAAATAGAAGAAGTATCAGAGAGAAGAAGAAAAGATTCCATAGGCAAAAAGAATGAACACGAAGTGTTAAGTACATTTCATGAAGAAATTGTTTGTTTAATTATAAGAAATATTGTTTCGTTCATTGTAATAAAATAGTGGTTTTTTCATTAGTGTTATGCTGTTTTATGCAAACACCTTGTATTTTTCAAAAAACCTGTACGTGCTGGAGGGAAATGGAAGTCATTTTTGGATTCAGCACACTAGAAAACATAATATTTACCAAAAACTTCCCATGCAGCTGAAAAACAATATTATTTTGTAGACCTGTGTAATTCCTTCATCTCGTCAATATAAAATGCACTATTTACTGTTTGTCTTCTAAGCGCAAATGCTTCGATGAGATCGAAAAAGATAATTAGGATGTTTGTGAATCTGATTTTTGCAAACAAAACTTTTATAGTTCGGTGGTGATATTCTAATCCACGGTAGCCTTCCGCGTTTTGCTTCAGGGTTTTACTGAATCACTCACGACACGTCAGTGACGATGCAGTAAAGAACATTTGCTTTGTGGCGACAAGTGTGAACGAAATCGGCACCCGATGCAACTCTTCTCTGTTTCTGCTCATCCGTATGGACTTTGCACAGATCTTCCTCTTTCTTAAATCTGTATGTAAAATTTGTTGAATCGTCTCTTTATTGATGTTCACCTCATCCGTCACTTTCGGAAGGTTCTTAGACGACCGTTTGCCACAATTTCACGTCTGCATTCAGAGACATTTAAACATACTCGTTCGACTTTTCACTTACCAGGGTATACAAGATTTCATGAGTATCTGTTGCAGTTTTTCCTAACGGACTACATAATTTAATATTAATCCGTTGCTCCATAATAACTTACAGAAATACGATGTACAGGCTAACGTCCTGCGCAAAAACTAATAGTTGTACCATCTGCAAAAGAAATATTGCTCTAACTTGTTTATACTAAAAAATATATTACGTTATCTAAATGAGAAGTATGATATTGTGAGCTAACGTAACATCAGAATCTTGATATAAATATCCTGCAGCAAAAATGCATACATGGTGACGAGAAAAAGTTTGCCATTTTGCTCATTGTTATAACATGACATATTATTAATATTTTCTTGCGTTTCTATCACTTTCTTTTCAAATATCCTTTTAACGATTCTATCTTTTAAGCAGTTAGTATTAGCCCAAGATTATTTTATAACATAATAACAATTTGTATCATTAACGAATTGTATTTCAGTAAAACTAATTTCCAGTTTTTCAATATCAGTGTTTTAATTAAAATGGTTAGTATTTTATTTTAGGGTTATGAAACTTATAACAAAAACATTCTTGCCAACTACAAATAAATTTAGTATGTAAAGAAGATAGAAAAGAAAGAAACAAACTGGTACGCAAAACAGTACTAGAATCAAGAAGACTAAAGAAGTGGAAGAACTAGAAAATTCTAGATGGCGCAGACAGCAGAGATAGGAAGACTCAGGGGAAAGACACAAATGAAATGAAAATACTAGCAAGGAACAGGAAAGAATAGAAGAAATGGATTACAGAGAAGTAGTTCTAAATCCGACACCAAAATGCAGAAGGATACGAGAAAAAGAAGAAGAGAATTCAACAACATCTAAGTATTCTACTGTTGAGATAAATATATGAATAAATTCAATATCACTGTTTCAATATGTGGCTTTTATAGATCACCGTGTATATATATTGCTATGATATTTACCCTATATTTATATTATTATTATGAACTATACTTATACTATGATAATCTTACTAAATAACCCTGATATGATGTTATTTTTGGCTTCGTAATGCCTTACGTATATGTAAAAGGATACTATTTTGATGATGGGAAGCTTGATTTTACCTGAAATTGTATGTAATTAGTTTCATCATGTAAAGAAGGATATTCGAGAAGTTATTATGATAAAATTTGAATTTTGTATACCTAATAAGAGTAAAAGGTAGTTTACGATCATCGGAGGATGCTACGATGTGGTTTGTTGGTGACGTAAGTGAAGTTGTAGTGCATATTCCTTTTGAATGAGGATAGTGACGTCTATGTGCGAAGTAGGCGACGTTTTGGTTGTTTTGGGCAGGTGTGGGAGCCCTAAAAGATAAAGTTTTGGTATTATTATTGTTTTATATTTTTGTAAATATGTGTGTATCAAGGTTAATTTGAATTCCAAAGAATTAATATTGTTTTAATTAGTTTATCTGTTGTTTGAGGAAAGTATTGAAGCAATTTGGTTTATTTGAATATTGTTATTTATTTGCAAATTATAGAAATTAGAAGGATATATTATTTGTGAGGTTATAATTGAATTTTCGTTATTTATATTGTTATTAGTAATTGTAAAGGTTGTATTTGTGTGTAGTTAATTGTATTGAAGGGTTTTGTAGCTGTTTTTAGTAATTTTATATTTGATCTGATGTATTTTAGATAATTTTGAATATCTATCCACATGTAAATTTTTTGTCTTGAATTTTAAAGTAATTGGTATCAAAAGAATTGTAAATTTTCAAAGATTATAGATACGAATTTTGTTTGTTAAAATTTTAAGTATGAATCTTGTAGCGTGTAAGTTTAAAATGTTGTAAATCATATGTTTATAATTTTGATTAATAGGGGCTATTTGATTGGTCCATTTTAAGTTGAGGTGTGCGTGAAGGTACCAAATTTGGTAAATTTTGAATTTTAGTTGGTTATTAGCACTCAAATAAGATGCACGTATTTTCATTTATTCTAAAAATTTAAAATATTAAATCATTAAGGTTGAAATTTGTTAAATGTGGGTGTGGCTACAATTTTGTTTACATGAGTATTTGTGAGGTTAATTTTATTTCCAAAGATGTTTATATAATTTCAAAGTTAAAGGATATAAAGTGTTTAATTATTAAAATATAAAACTAACCTTGAATTGGAAGTTCAAAGTGTGTTATTTATTCCAACGTTCCTGAAAACCTAATAAAATTAAAAGTGAATTCATTACTTCATTATAAAGAAAAGTGAACTTACCTGTAATAAGTTATGAGATTATACTGAAAGATTAAAGTATAGTTCTGGAAAATTCTAAACACTTCACAAAAGTTTAAGTTCTTTATTAACGACTCTGGAAGCCGTTATGTGCTGCAGTGATCGACATATAGTGCGGATCAGACACAACAAGGTCAAATTCATGCATCAGTTGCAGTTATGAGAAATTCAGATGTACACTGTGCAACAACATTTTGGATTGCAGATAAGACTCTATTTCAGTTTTATATGTATGTGTTTTACTTATCAACAATCGTATATAATTTAATTTTGAGCTAGCCGAGGTAAAGAAAAATCATTTAATTATTTGTGTATTTATATTTAAGGACAAGTTACATAGCAATATATATATATATATGTATGTGTGTGTGTTGGTTTTGAGATTTCTGCGGGTGCTGTATGCTGTGATTGGCTTCCAGGAATTCTTCCGCCTAGCAACTGGCCAACATAGCACACCTGAAATCAGGAATAATAAGGGAAGCTGCAGATATCGAGAAACACCCAAGAAACCTAAATTCTCGTGATGTCACCCAAAGACTACCATCCGCTAGGAAACCGGTTCTCGCCAAAAAACAAACATACAACCGAAACCAACAAGCAAATACAAAACCACCTCAACAAAATCAGAACATTCCCACCACGGCCGGTCCCGTCACACGCAACCGAGCCCGAAATCAACAAAGCGCGGCCGCACGGAACGGTCAAGAAGCAGATATAGCCCCAGTGGAAACGAACGTCAACGGTTGTATTACAAGAAGCACCAGCAGAAAGTTATCCGACCAGACCTGAAGATAGCAAATGTGACTTTGCCGAAACGTCGTCAAGACAACCACCCCGGTCCGTCCCAGGACCAAGAAGTGCTACGGGGAAGAATTGCTGGAAGCCAATCACAGCATATATTTATATATATATATATATTTTTTTTCTACGGTTGATGTCGCCTATCGCTTCTTATACCCCACAGCCCAATCATTGTCCTGTAGGCTTCTAAATCTTATTGAACTTCGACTCGCTGTTTCCATCTTGTTCGCGGTCTTCCTCTCTTGCTTTTTTCCAATTGAACCCATTGATACTATCTTGTGTCCTGCATTCTTCGTAGGTGTGCGTCCCATAGCAACTGCTTTCTCCCGACCGTATCTACATATTATTATGGAGCCTTCTACCTCCGTTGTTTTTCTTATGACCTGGTTCCGTTCTCTGTCCAATCTAGCGACTCCACAACATCTTCTCCAGAAGTCCATTTCCATGGCCATGAACCTTTTCTTCAGTGAACCATTCATTATCCATACCTCTGAGCCGTCCGTAGCAACACTTTCTGTAATGGTTTTATATATTATCTTATTTGTTTTTCGTGAAATCTCATTGTTCCATAGTGTAGAATTCAAGAGTTGGAGTATTCTTCTCCCTTGTCCGATTTTGTTTATAATGTCTTCAATTCTGATCCCCTGGTTTGTGATAGTTACGCTGAGGTATTGGTACACTGTGTAGTGTTCAAATATTTCACTATTAGTAATTATATCTTCCCGTGTCCGATTACCATATATTTAGTTTTACTCATACTGATCACCAATCCCCACCGTTTATATTCATCTACCTATCAATTTTCGAAACATATATATTATGTCGTCGTCATCTCCTGCCATAATGATCTAATCGTCGGCAAATAGTAGTGTAGATAGACAATTTTCTACTATAGGTATGCCCATACTGCTACATTTTCTTTTTCAATTGTGGAGAACCTAATTTAAGAATATTTTAGATAGGGCAGGGATTAAGGAACACCCTTGTCTAAGACCTTTCCTGCATTTAAGCTTTTGCGATAGTGAGTTTCCTACTTTAACGGTACTTGTATTATATTGACACATTTGCTTAATGGCTTAATATATTATGGATTTACTTGACTTTCTTCAAGTATTTACCAAAGCTTTTTAATTGGAACATTCTTATACGGCTTCTTCAGATCAATGTAAATAATATGTACTTTCCTGTTATGTGTTCGCGCCTTTTCTGCTAGCTGAGATAAACAGAATACGTTGTGAATACGAGGCCGATCACCGTGTATAATGCAGTAATAATGAAGAAAATAGACAGCCCTAGTAAACTTAACTTAATTTACAATAATCAATACTGTATTTTTTCAAATCTTTGGAATCTATGTTCAAGTTTGATTAGCAGTTTGGGGTAATTAAGAAAACTATTTTGACAGCAAAGTTTACACAATTTAGGACTGGACATATTTACGCTTACCAATTTGAAAAATCGAACAGAGATCATTGTTCTGAAATAGCTGCAGTTATCAAATGAATCTGTAGTTATCACTTAAGTTTGTAGGAAGTCGTAATTGTGGAATTATCTCCAATGGAGAATTTTATATATTTTTATAAGGAGAGTATAGACGAGTAGTAAGATATTGCCAGCAATACATTCAAAACACATTCCGAAGGTAACCGTACAGGTTTATAAAATAACAATATTTAAAATAGCTTCACACTTTTTAAGACATCTACTCTACTGATAGATATGCAACCAGCGTTACAGATACGTTCCACGTGCAACTACATGTTTACTTTATGATCGCACCGGTGCAGTGGATAGATCTAAGGGTGGTAGGAAGTTACAGTATTGTGTGTGGATCTCAAATCCCGAAGCTAAACAACACAACTTCATTATTTCATCACTAAAAACCTAGAAATACTGTGCATACTTCTATTAAAACCTAATTCTGAATCAGATCAAAGAGTAGCCAAAGAGCATCTTATAGAGAACAACGCCATAGGAGAAAATATATACGATGATTAGATATGATATGCCTGTATTCCCAAAGCTCTGCGACTCCTGTCAAAACTCTAAATACTGCTGAGCCACAGGGACGGAAAACAAATAAGAAAGAAACCCGATCTGATAATAGGGACTGAAAATCGGTTCGGACTCCATCTCGTATATATTTTACCGTATGTGACTAGAGTTTAAATGTTGAAACACAAATTCTAACACCAGAGAACGTCGACGAGATATTTCCTCATTTCCCAGCGGTTCAACAATACTTTTACAGGAACAAAATTGAATTATTAATAACGTTTTTGAAAGTCGAATTTATGATGATGAGCAGTTCGATCAATCAGTTGTAATAACATCCGTCATCAATAAATTATTCAGCGCTATATAAAATGCTTTTATCGTTTTAACGTGAAAATGGAATTACTAATGACACCACATCAGATAAATAATGGATATCGAAATATCAATCACGTCAGTTTATTATAAAGCACTTGAGGATCCTAAAATTATGTGAAAATCAGGCTTTGTCGCCGGATAAGCCAAGCCAAAGCTAAGGGTTTTGTAACATGTGCGTGTTTATATAATTGCTGTTTGATTATTTGAGGTATCGCGGCTAATTGTAGTTTAACCGTGCACTAAATTATTGGTCAAATACTAAGCCGGTTTTAATATAAGCGATAGATAATTTAGCTGAAAATACACAAGTTGGATTCGGAGGGGCGACTCCCAATTATGACACAAAGCCAGTTAACATTTACTTTTAATAGTTGGCAGTGCTGCAAACGATAATTACATATTTGTCCAGGTCGCGACGGTAAATTTCCCCCCGATAAGTGTTTAAGTTGTTAGAAATAAAAGAAAGATACTATTGATCTAATTTTATAACCCCCTAACAGGAAATTATGAACATGCATTTAATATATTATTTCCCAAACGTTCAGTAGTCACAGCCTCCTGGTTAAAGTAAATGTCTGGTGTACAAACCCTGACGGATCCTTATTTTTTCTTGATGTTTCTATTTTTCCTTACATATAACTTCATTGTGTATTCATCATCATCATCATCATCTAACTCATTACAACCAGTTTTCAAAAATCGCACTTAAACGGAATAAATTGAGTAAAATATGGAACGTGATTGGTGAAAATTGCGGTTTTGTATTTATTTCGTTAAATTTGAATTAATTGTTTTTTAGTTGCCGGTTTTCTATTCTGAAACATAATGGTATAATGTATGGAGAGGAAAAGGATGAAAACATCAGAAGAGTAAAATCAACAGGGATTTGAAGGCCAAACGTTACACGCACAAAGCAGGCTAGGCCGCTAGGCTATTAAGTTAATGAATAGCTAATGTCGTAGGTACATCCATCAACATATAGAGTCATTTTCTATGTTACTAAATAATCTATTATGAATGGTTCTGCCATCTATGGCGCAGAAGTATAATCTGTAAACTAAAATACGAATAACATAAAAGGAGAAAATACTGCAGATTCACATTTTGCTATCACAAAAGTAATAAAAGTCGACAAATTGCAATCGACATAATAGAGATGGATACAGTGAAATAGTACGGACACATTAGAAGAATGAACGTAGAAAGATTACCAAAAAAGATTTGGGAATGGAAAGCTAACGAAAAGTGGGAGAACTGAGAAGGAAAAATCAAGGAGAGGTCGAGACGTTTGTATAGAGGCTACGCAGAAGAGAGAATTAACGAAGGAGAACTATATAGACAGAGAGACATGGATAAATATGTTACGAAAGAAGGCTGTAGGAAACTGCTTTGTTATATACCAATATATAAATGATGATTCTGAATAAGAACATTTATCTAGGGACGCGCTACTTAAACGTTTCTTCTAATACGTTAAATACGAGTTATGTTCAATTCAAACCCATCTGTGCTTTAGAAAAAAATTATTCAACAATTTAATTACAAATAATTACCGTCACAGTTAAGGCAAAGTCTTCCATAGCTATCTGTACTTCTGCGTCAGACTCAAAATGCCAACCTTTTAACGCTTTCTTCAGTGGCCCAAAAATATGGATATCGCAAGGCGATAGATCCGGGCTACAGTGTGGATGCTCTAAATACCCCATTTTTTTCGTTGAAGATTTTCTATCACCGCATTAGCAACACGAGGCTTAGCATTGTCGTGCAGCAAAATAACCCCACGCGAAAGCTTTGCTGGATGTTTCCGTCTTACTGCTTAATGAAGCTTGTTCAAAGTTTCATTGTACAAATTTGCATTGACATTTACTCCAGGTTCCTTAAACTCTATCAACAAGGGCCCTTCATTGTCGAAAAAAAAATATAACATCACCTTGCCTGCAGGAGGTTGTGCTATGAACTTCTTCAGTGGTGGTGAACTTAAACGTTTCCACTGCATCGACGATAACTTACTGGATGGCACGTAGTAACCCAGCAAGTTTCGTCACCAGCAACTATTGACAGAAGTCATCACCATTTTACCTATAGTCTGTGAGGTGTTGCAGATATAAGCCCATTCGCAAACATTTTTGTTCATTAGACAAGAGACGAGGAGTCCATTGCGGACAAACTTTGCTGTAACCCAGATTACGAACAATACTATGGACAAATCCTACACTCGCACTAACAATTATTTTTCTAGTTAAAATCCGACGATTTTCTTTAATAAGGCTTTCCACACATACCATATTGTTTTCTGTTAATGCAGTACACCGTGCATCTGGTCGCAGCCCATCCACAGTCCCCTCTTTTCCATTTTTAAATTTTGTGCACGATTCATTCACAGTTGGGACCGTAATATACGCATTTCCATACACTGCTTGGATTCGCTTATGAATCTGAAATGGCTGCACACCCTCAGCGCATAAAAATTGTAGGACCGCACGCTGTTCAAACTTGGACGGATTTTCAACAACAAACGCCATTTCAAAATCGAAGTTTTAAAAGTCGGAATCAAATTCAAACGCCAGAAACTTATTAATATGTTGCTTACAAACACTACTAACATTAACAAACGTCATTTGAATTATTGCAATTGTTTGCAAGGCTAAGTTGATCAAAAATGGGTTTCAGTTGAACAAGCCTCGTATATATGTCTCTCTTGAAATATAGAATATGGTTTATATCTACATTATATGAATATAAATTCTTAGGAAATTAATATTGAAATGCAGCTATCATTATTTGCCATTATACGAAAGATGGCCGGTTACTAAGGTACGTTTACACAGGATGTCAGTTACAAGGCATCGAACAAGTGATTGGATTGCGCATCGGTACTACCTATGTAGAAAATGAGGTAGTTTTACTAGTTTTACTATGAGAATTAGGCCCGCAGTGACAATCACTAAGTAAATAGAATTGTGCGCTATTATTCTATTTCTTGAAGCAAATAACGAAACTAAACTGCTTATATAAATACCCCCAAATACAATAGTCGAGCGGATTTAAGTCAGGAGATCTAGGTGGCTATACAACTGGACCCTCTTGCCCTATCCACCTGCTCTTGTAATTTTCGTTTACGAAAGTTCTCACTATGATTGAAATATGCAGGAGCCCCATCGTGCGTCAACCACATATTCGTTCTATGAATGAGGGGTACATCTTCTAACAATAGTGGCAAAGCATTACGCAAAAGGTTAAGATACAATTGGCCAGTCAAACGGTTCGGAAGAAAGAACGGTTCTATCGTATGGTCTCCAAAACCACCAAGCCAAAAGTTAATTGAAAATCGTTGTTGATGATTCGAATCAATAATACGAAGTCGGACAAATATGAAACGGGATTGGCATTACTGCGGACGCTATAAGAAACTGACTGTTTCCAAATCATATCCAAATTGTAGCTGGAACTTTCTTATAAACATAGCTAAAACGGCATCCTGTCAGAACTTGCGTGTTAGGCTGTGCATGCGAATGAACAAGTTGCTGCAGCTGTCGCATGTGACACAAGTCAAAAATGGGACAGAAAACGAACATTAAGTTTTGTTTCAAATTGGGGAAAACGGCCACGGAGACATTCGAGATGTTGAAAACTGTGTACGGCGATGAGGCCATGTCCCGTACTCGCGTTTTCGAGTGGTTTGCCAGATTTTGTGATGGTCGGCAGGACCTTTACGATGATCAGAAGCCGATCACAACGAGAAACCCCGTAACGATCGAAAAAATCCGACAACTTGTGGCGGCTGATCGACGACTGACACAGAGAATGATGGAGCAGGAGCTGAGTATTAGCCGTGAAACCATTAGAACCATGTTGGAGAAGGATTCGAAGAAAAGGAAGGTCTGTGTCAAATTTGTTCCGCATAATTTGACCGCTGAGCAGAAAGCTCATCGAGTGGCCACCGCCCGCGACTTTATTGCAAAAGCCAACAGTGACCCAAATTTTCTGGATTCAGTTGTTACTGGCGACGAGTCGTGGTGCTATCAGTACGATCCAGAAAGCAAGAGACAAAGCATGGAATGGCGATCGAAGACGTCTCCCAGGCCAAAGAAATTCCGTCTCCAAAAATCACTTTCTTCGACAGTCAAGGCATCATTCACAAAGAATTTGTGCCACCGGGTGTCACCGCCATTAGCCTGTACTACAAGGGTGTCATGACGCGTTTACTAAAACGCATTCGACGTGTGCGACCGCATTTGGCAGCCTCCGACAAGTGGCACGTTTTACACGACAATGCCCCTGTGCATTCTGCCTTGATTGTGAAGAAGTTTTTGGCGACAAGAAATGTCCCAGTCTTAGAACATCCTCCCTATTCGCCGGATCTGTCTCCAGCGGACTTCATGCTGTTTCCTCAGCTGAAATTGACCCTCAAGGGAAGGCGCTTTGACGATGTGGAAGACATTCAACGGAATGTTACCGCCGAACTAAGCAGGCTTTCCGCGACTTGTATCGTCGATGTCAACGGTGCGTAGAAGTCGAGGGAGATTACTTTGAAGGACGCTAGAGGTATTTTCACCTATGACTACCTCACATGCTTTGTATTTGATCAATCCCGTTATATATTTGTCCGACCTCATAGCGTGAAGGTTTTCATCTAGCCAAGCCTGTTTGTTGTGGAAATTTAAAATGCCATTTCTTGTGAAACTAGCTTCGTCAGTAAATAAGACTTCAGGCCGCAACTCTTGTCAGTGCCCATCGGCAAAACAGAAGACGTACTGCGCGTGCAGCATAATCAGGCACACTAAGAGCCTGTACCCTTTGAATATGGTATGGGTACAATTGCTCCTCACGTAACATTCTCCAAATTAGGGAAGCATTCATATATGTTTCGGCCGAAAGTGTTCTAGTACTGGCACCTGGATTTTCTTCAATTCTCCTTAAATTGTTAAGTTCCGCTTCAGGAGTAGAAACTGATCTAAGCCGACCACCACCGTTTCGTGATTTAAATGTCTATGTATATATATATATATATATATATATATTTATATATACATGTATATATTGCTATGGTATTATAATGGGGGGGCTTAGATACTAATTTGGCGGGGGTGCTATTTGAAGGTTTTATTGTTATTTGTTGAAAATTTACAATATTTTAAAAATGGGTTTTGACAGTTGACAGTTATCCCATCTGTCATAATCTTTGTATTTTGATTGGTAGTTAAGGAAAATTAAGAAAGGTTTTTGTTTTTGTTTTTGGGGGTTCTTAAAAATTTTTAATTTGTGGATGTCAGATAAAAGTTGTATTATTTAAAAAACGGAGAATACAGTATCATTAACCGAAATGAAGTTTTAATCGTGGCAGGTGAAGAGTGGTTTTGGCATGTCAAGGTTGAGTGAAAGCGGTGGTGCTGAAAAGGATGGGCTGGTTGCAGGAACATTGAAGCAAGGTGGCGGTTTTCCGAATTTGCACGTGTTGTTAAAATTTTTTTGTTGAACGTTTCTTTTTTCTCTGTTTTTATACGAGTCGAAGCCACGAGTGATTCCCTGAGAGAACAGTTTTGTGCTTGAGTTGGTTGGCGGATAATAACTACAGCAATTTTTGGCACTATCAACGGGGGACAATTTATTGAATCGCCGTTCACGAACGTGGAGTAACATTTTTTTGGCCCGATATATATATATATACCAGAGTGGTTTTTATAGCCTTTATGGCCGTCTTAGATAACCTAATATCAACTCCTGTCTGTCTATGAAATCGTTTTCTGTTAATTTGTCTCTTCTGAATAGTCTCCTCTATACAAACGTCCCAACTTCTTAATATTTCGTTCTACCTCATTTCTTTAGCTTTCCATTCCCAAACCTTTTTTGTTAATCTCTCTGCGTCAATTCTTTTCATGTGCGCATACCATTGCAACTATGTATGTCAGTAATTTGTCTGCCTGCATTATTTAATTTTTATTATTATTCTGCCATTTATTATGTAATTGAAAAATGTCACTTTGCAGCATGTTCTCCAGTACATTATCTTCATTGAGTTACGTAATTCTGTTTTTTGTATTTTCATTCTGGTAGAATTATTCAAGATAGATTATTTAGTAATATTAAAATTAACTCCATGTTGATGAATTTACCTACGACAGTAGCTTATTCATTGCTGTAATAGCATAGCGGTACAAGTCTGGCATTTCAATTGGGGTAGATTTTATTCATTTCGGATTTTTTGTTGTTGAAACGGAACATTACATTTATTTAAATGTTATTAAGTACTTGTAACTTCTACTACTTACATAACTGGTATTTCTAATATTGATAAACAAAATAAATTGAGTGAAACATAAAAAAGTAAATTAGCAAGACTGCACAATTAAAAGTTAAGTAAAAATTGTCAATAATTTATTTTAAAAGAACGCAATTTTATTATTTTGCAAGACAAAACAGAAACGCGAAGAAAGAAATTAAAACCCATCGGGATGGGATCCCGAGACTTTGCACGTACAAAGCAAGATCTTTCCGCTATGCTATTGCGGCAACATACAGCTTCTGTTGCAAGAGCATACATTAATATATGATTAAAATAGCTAATATAAAGATTAATTGTTGATAACTTTTGAAATGGTAAAGATGTCGACAAACAAGTGATTGCATAGTTTCTACTTTTAGAGGCTACAACATCAAAAAGTTTATTCTAAACCCGATTTATAAGCTACTTGTTTCATTTGTCATAATAATAAACATAAGCAGGTTTACATTTCTTTTTTGCAATTTAGCTAATTCCATTCAGTAAAAATTATGTATATATTGCTGAATTATAGCTAACTATAATAATTCTATGATACTTTGAAGTTTTAAATAAATTAAATACAGCATATGAAATTGTAATACAGTAAACGAAATTGTGCCTGGTTACACTTACTATGTTGGGCGTCGTAAACAAATTAAACTCCTAAACAAGATATCCTTTCCTATATAGCTATTAAACATATACACAAATTAAATATAAATATAAATAAATTGTTTAACCAATATAAGTCAAATGTTTTCACAAACCTTTTTAGTTGATCTCAGGGAAGCTGCTACAATTGGTCGATCTACATAACTTTCCTGGCTGGCAACAAAGATGTACAACAAAAGAAAACAGGGATATTCAAATTACCATTTCAATTATCAAAGTCAAATCACAATTATCCGTGCTTTCTCTTAACAAAAACATATAAATTAAATTTTTTCTACAAAATTAAATACAATAAACAACTACAAGGTTTTATTTATTTCTTATTTTAATTTTTTTCTTATTGTAACTTTAACCTCGTACCTGATTTCAAATAATCCAAATGTGGCGGGCTTCCCATGGTATCTTTCTTCTCACGTGCTCGGATTACGTTAAGATAAATATGCGTTGTCAGTTGAACGGCAATTGCGTTGTCCTTGGCTTTTCTTTTTTAAAATAAACCTGGATAACTGCAGTTGGTGATGTCCACACACAAGAAACAGCAATTAGATGTACGCAGGTATGTGCTTTCCCTATTTTAAATCACTAGTAATTGTCTTTTGGATAGGTAAAAGTAAAATCCACAAACCTAACCCTACAATTTAGTTTTTAATTATTTTGTTTTTAAATCCATATGGTATTTTATTATTTATTATGGCCCTTTTAATTTCAGCGAACTTGTTTTATATTATTGCACTTTTTATTTCGATGAACTTTCTTGTTTTATTCTTACTGGATGTAATTAAAAATATTTATTTAATTATTTCTTGCAGAATAATAAAATTTAATTATTTGACGTTTCATTTTCACTTATCAAATCAAAACATCACACTAACGGGCGACGCCGTTATAAACAAAAGACAACCCACGCTAACTTCAATTCTTGCCAAATTCGTAATTTTTTGGATAATTTTCCAAAATTTCACATTCGCAAAGGAACACAACACTTTATATCGACGATAAACGGGGAACAAACATTTATTCACTTAATTACATAAACTTGAACATAAAATATAATAATTTGAACCGCAGGAGAAACGTACTTCCTCGTTGAGGGGTAAAATGCAGCTAACTTGTTTTTATAACAAAAAATTTACACAAAATTTTTTCCATTGCTAAGATGGGGAACAAAACTTTTAATTTTTTTATGTCAACCCCAATGGGTTCCACCAATCTAATTGCATATCTAAATTAACTAAAATAATTACAAATTTCTATGAACTACAATAACTTTCTTATTATTAAAGTTACATAAAAAGGAAAACAGCAAAATGTCTATTGCAATATTTTATACCTCACATGACCTATTTCCAACAAAGCATAAGAAAGTTGACAATTAATTTTTCAATTAATTAAATAAATTACAATAAACATATTCAAAGTTATTAAAAATTCGCGTAAACCTTCCTTACATACATAAGAACATTATTTCAAACATATTTTTCTCTAAAGAAAAGTATTACATTCACAATTTAACATTATTATATCTAGCTGTCAAAACTATTATGTTTATACTAATATTTGTGAAATTACAGCTCAAGAATGCACAAATAAGTTTGAAAAGTATCCTCTGTGCTTTCCCAAAGATGAAGAGCAACAAAACAACCTATTTTGAAACCTGTAAGTCAAGCTACACAGAAACGAAAGACCAAATTCCTGGATCGGAAGCTAACATTTACCGAGTATTTGAATTAGGTGTGATTATACGTACAAATTTATGATATTAGGAGAACAAATTTTCCACTTTTTCGTTAATCAATATTCAGACACACCCCTAAGATACTAACCATGTTATGTCTTTATTTATAAAAAAACCACTTATAGAAAGTTCAACATTAGCTCATTAGCGAAAATAAATATAATAGCCCATATTTATTCTTCTTCATCAAAGGTTGTTAGTGAAGTTTAACCAATGCAACTGTGTAAAAATATGTACTAAATATCATTACGTTAATGCAACTATTATTGAAGTTGCCAAGAAAGTAATAATTTCAGGAACTCCGCAACAAAGAAAAATCCACTACCGAATAACTTCTCGAAGTTTGTCTTGTAATTTTTAAACACCCTCCTAACATAATGCAAAAATTATGGACCAATGTCAATGGTATTAAAAATAAACACACTGAAAGTAAGGTCTATTTACGCTTTCATAAAATTTGTGTAACTCTTCTACAAGCCTGAATACATTTGTAAAAACTCATAAAGCGCATGAAGTTTTTTAAAATCGCAGCAAAGACAATGAAATATCTCATGATGTACCTCAATCCGAGACCGGGAGTTATATTTTAAGTTAATAATGAAGTATTATCCTAATTAGCCGGATATAAAGCGAGGGTAATGTTCTCCCTCATTAAGTACGGAAGTGACCAACTGCCCATTGACCGCTGCTCTTTAAGGATTTAACATCTCTAATATGGCTTTCAAAATTACAAGGGAGAATATCTCTGTTTTTACCCCTTCCTTATATTTAATGGGATACGAATGGATGCCCCTCTTGCTTTGTAGTTTAACTTGCCCGTTTTTATTAAATATCCCTTTTCGGCTTTAACACATTAGCTATCATTAACCTAATTCGTCCCTATACGAAACAAATCCTCACAGGTTCGTCTTCACATGCAGACACGAAAATTAGTCATGGATTTCAACTTCGGTAATAAAATGCCGATTTATGCCCCGAATTACCTTCAAAAGCAATATCTTAAAGTTTAAAGCCATGCATAATAATTTAGAAGACCTTTATGTAGGTTATAGAACGAAATGAGAAAAATAGCTTCGAAATTGCCGAAGTTTAGTCATAAATTTTGCTACATTGAAAAAGCGTAAAGTTACTTTCAGTCTTGTTACGTCGATTCTTTTGTAATTAAACGCTTTAAATCATCCACGATTAAAGACTTTTACCGTGTTTTGTAACCGGTAGGAAATGTAATATATTTGTTTACAGTCGTCCCTAGTTAGCAGTTTAAATGTTTAAGGTAGATCTAATATTAAGCAAATTCTGTGCCACGACAATCAAAAGTAATAAGGAAACGGTTAAAAATTCTTTTTCTAAAACGATAAAGCTGCATAATTTCCATCAAACATTATATTGCAATGATTTATTGTTAGTAGATGCGGTACAAATTGGAACTGAAGCAATAAATATCATTGTATTTACCAGATATAGTTTTTCCAATTGATTTTTTGTCTGCATTCCATCACAGGACGGTACCGAATTTTTCAAAAAATTGTAATCTTATATTTTGACGACTAATTGTAATTAGGCTTTTGGATTCTACATTATAATATCACCAAGCGGACTGTACATGTGTTTACAATTACAGAATAGGTGTTAACCCTTCTATCGCAAAAATGATGTTGATCCGTCAATACTCCTAAGGGGGTTTCCTTCAGAAATGATCCCTCATCAGTATATGAAGGATATTTTACAGAGCATTTAATTTACGGTACAACCACACAAGTATTTTGTAATTGCGTAAGAAAAATCTAATGGAATCAGTAAACACATATATTTTGTGCAGTATCATATCAAGCAAATGGATGTCTTCTCAACTAGTGCCTTGTCATGTATGCTCCACAACACAGAGGAGACCCACAGCTTAAGTTGAGACTTAGAGGGGTTTCCCGAACAAGCTACGTGAAACTTAACCCGCTAACCTGAAAACAGGTTTACATGTATATACGCAACACAACCAGCACCTGCGTAAGGTTGGAGGTTGTCCTGATTCCTTAATCTGGAGCAAATTGATTTTAGAAAAACCTAGATCAAGGATTGAATCTAGATTTTCTCAGCAGTTATCGTCAGTAGAGAGAATGACTAAAATAGATTTAAAACAACACGTCGGATGTTCATAATTTACAATCCAACAATGATCGATATGGATAATAAATTTTTCAGACCTAATTTCTATGAAGATGTTTAAAACCAGCATCCACATTGAGTCATACCATAAATATTTGTGTTTGATGTTGTTTAACGTTGGCATTCATTGTCTACTCTGAACTACTTCAAAAATCTATTCAGCGTTTGGTAATTAATAATGATTGAATCAAAATAGTTTATTTGCAGAGATAGAGCTCGAACTACACAAAAACTGCGATAGATATTTAATGGCCAATATCTGAATCTGGAATCAATTGCCAGTTTAACAAAACATTTAAAATAGAATTAATAGAAGCTGATCACGTAAGAGATAACCTTGTAGTAATTTTCTTAGAAAGACTGTCTTGAACAGATGAAACTCTTCATTTTACTGTTAGGCGAAAAATCAAACTAAATAACAACCTTGTCCATTCTACAATGTTTAACATTTTTGAAGAGGTTTAATAGGATTCTTCCTAATTTAAAAAACCGATTCTGAAATCGAGAATCGGATGCCAATTCTAGATTCAAAATTACTTTCCGATTCTGGCATCAAAACTCCTTATTCAAAAATAAGCAAAACACTGAGAGTTTCCCATACTTAATAGATTTTTACAAATTTGTGACCCTCCGGTATAATTTCTGATTGTAAAAAAAATATCGATGTTCTTTTATATTGTGCTATAAATATACCTAAAAAATTGCAAAAGCTGCATAAAATTGATGTTTTAACTGTAAGCTCAAGCACTAAATTTAATATTTTCGAAACTAGATAGACTGCTTTAATAAAAACTTCGTTAAGAAATATAAAAACAATTCTATAAGACTTCTAGAAATTACAAATGTTATCAGAACCCTTGCGTTGTGTTCAGTATTTAAGATAAGCTTCACTTTGAGGGTTTTGTATTTTCATGATATTTAATGAAATATAAATAAACGAAAGTTATGGTTTGTTTACTTATCAGTTATCATCACTTGTTGTTTTTATAAAGAAAGGTATCTGAGGAACACATATACCATCTAATTTACTTATTTCGAACTTCTACACGAATAATTTCTCATTTATAAACGTTTTTCATTATCATCATCATCATCATCATCTGATATGGAGCTGCACCACTGCTGCAACACCGGGTACTTAGTAAGCTACGCATCAATGGGATTTTTTGAGTACGTAACCGGGACCGTTATGCGATTATGCATTTGACCCTAATAAACTTTGGTATCAAAGTTTCATATTGTTCGTATCTCATCTATCTATTGTTCTAAGGTAAGAGATTCCACCTATCTTAGTTTCCTAATAACTAATAACTTAATATTAACCCCAAATCGTATTTTTCCACTTAATTTTAATGTCGACTCTCGATTCTTCTTCCTTCTTTCCCATCCTTCCTCTCTGCAGCTGTCGGCTCAAAGTCCATCGTTTTCTTTCCCACTGGTACTTGTTTCGTTCCTTCTCCTTTGTTTTCCCCTTGCTCGCCCTCTTGTTGCTTCTTCTTCTTCGTTATCCTGTTCTTCTTCAGTCAATTCTTGATCGGATTCTTCAATCAGTGCGTGTACTCTTTTTACCTCTCTTCGGATGTCCTCTTTTCTTCGTGCCCAGTCCTCCCATGTCTCTTTAGGTATGCCGGTGTTTTGTATGTCCCTCTCCAATGATGTATTCCATGTGCAGCATGGTCTTCCGATCTTATTTTCTTCTGCTTGCATCGCATACGCTTGCTGTAGAGGCTGGTTGGCAGGTCTTCTTAGAATATGTGCCCAGTATTTAATTCTTGATGTAGTGAGCCGTTTAGTTATTATAGTTTCCCTTCTAGAATTCCTTGTGCCGTCGAAGTGTTTTCTTCCCCCGTGGTTAGTTGAAATAGTTTGAGTATTTTCTCTTCCGTGGTTCGAAGTGCCATTCTGTTGGCTTTCATGATTGCGGTGGTTTTCAATCCATATAGTGCAGTTGTGGCTATGATGGATTTGTATATTATCTTCTTTATTCCGTTTGGTAGTTTATGTTGTTGTAGGAGAGGAAGAATCATATGTGTGGCTTGGTGTGCTTTGGATATTCTTTGGTTTACTGTCTCCGGTCTAGCTAATGAGTCTGGGAGATAAACGCCTAGGTACTATCTCAATTTATATAAATTTTTGTATTATATTTAATGATATTAAAATTAACGAATTTTATGGTTTGTTTACTTAGCAGTTATCATTACTTGCTGTTTTAGCAAAAAAAGGTATCTGAAGAACACAGATATCATTTAATTTCCTTATTTCGAATTGCTACACGAATAATTTCTCAATTTATAAATTTTTGTATTCAATATTTTGAATTTTAATATTACTTGTACATTTTGAGCTTCGCATGTTTTATCAAAATTGTTTTAGAAAAATAGTTAATATATCTGGCTAACATTTAGATACGTACCTATTCTGCCGATCTTAATAAAGTTAAAATTCTATTTTTTGGTCGGCCAATTGACTCTGACACGTATTACCGCAAACGTGATTCTAATAATAATCGGAATACCAAATAATTCAGGGCTAGACCGATTATATGTAACTATTCGTCAACCAAATATTGAATAGTTGGTTTTTAAACATTGCTTTTCTTTGCTCAGCATCAATTACCTACAAATCTACAAATACTGTTTGATTTGTGTTCTTTCGTAGATTACCCTCAGAGTATTTTAAACTCCATTATAAACAGTAAGATTATCCTAGATTTTTTTAAATCGATTTCCAATCTAGATTCTAGTACTTTAAAATATTTCTTGAATCTGAGGATTGGAATCTGCTCCTTATTCTACAACCGCAAAACTTTTTTCATTTCTGAGAATTCGATTGACGATTCCCGAATCGTCAAACAGTATTAGAATCTAAGAATGAGATTTAAATTTAGATTTCAGTGCAGCAGAACGATTTTCGATTATGAGATTTGAAAATTGTTCTTGGTTCTTGAACCATAGAAGCAATCTTATTTCTGAGAATTGGATTTCGAGTCTCAATCTAGAACTGAAAGAAAATGCTGGGTTCAAAGATTCTGATTTCGAATAACGATTATGACCGCAACAAAATGCTGAGAACCTGAATCGGACCCCGAGTCTCAATTCTGAGGATCTAGTTCGATTAGCGATTTTCGAACTGCAAAACTGTTCTAGATTCGAAGATTCAGATCTAGAATTTAGTTTTCAGTATTGTAAAACGAGTCTAGATTCTGATAATCGAATATTCGATTCTAGGACTATAAAAGAAGCTCGATTCTGATTTCGACTCCCTATCGCCGAACTGAAAAACAGTACTCGTATTCGAAGAATCTGAATGCAAATATAGATTTTGGTACTATAAAATCATTGTCGACTCTGAAAATCGAAATCAGCTCGCGATTCTAGGCCCATTGAAAGATTCTCGATTCTGAGTATCAGATTTTAATTTCGAAACCGATAAACAGTCCCACTTTCGAAGAATATGATTTTAGTAGTGTAAAATTATTCTGGAATCTGATCATTGCAATCGGAGCGCCATGTTATAACCGAAAATGCTTGATTCTGAAAATGGAGTTTCGATTCCCGAATCTCAAACTGAGAAATGATTCATGAAAATCATTTTTGGCATTAAATTTGTACTGTAATGTTACTCTGGATTCTGATAATCAGAATGGGCTTCGAATTCTAAAACTATCTTCGATTGCCGAAATAAAAAACGGTACTAGATTTGAAGAATCCAATTTCGTATCTGTATTTTAGCAGTGCACAATTATTCTGGATTGTTATAATCGGTGTCAGAGCGTCATTCTATACCCGAAGAAGCTCGATTCTGAGAATGAAGTGCCGATTCCCGAATCTCAAACTGAATAACGATTCCTAAGTATAAAATTTACCATTAAATTTGTTTGTAATGTTACTCTGGATTCTGATAATCGAAATGGACTTCGAATTCTAAAACTATCTTCGATTCCCGAATTAAAAAACTGTATCAGATTCGAACAATCGGATTTAATGTATAGATTTAAGTAGTGTAAAATTATTCTGGATTCTGGTAATTGAAATCGGAGCGTCATTCTATAACCGACAAATCTCGATTCTGAGAATGGAGTTGCGATTCCCGAATCTCAAACTGAAAAACAATACCTAAGAATCAAATTTCGCATTAAATTTGTACTATAATGTTACTCTTGATTCTGATAATCGAAATCGGCTTCGAATTCTAAAACTATGTTCGATTGCCAAAATAAAAAACGGTACTAGATTTGAAGAATCCAATTTCGTATCTATATTTCAGCAGCGCACAATTATTCTGGATTGTTATAATCGGTATCGGAGCGTCATTCTATACCCGAAGAAGCTCGATTCTGAGAATGAAGTGTCGATTCCCGAATCTCAAACTGAATAACGATTCCTAAGAATAAAATTTACCATTAAATTTGTTTGTAATGTTACTCTGGATTCTGATAATCGAAATGGACTTCGAATTCTAAAACTATGTTCGATTGCCAAAATAAAAAACGGTACTAGATTTGAAGAATCCAATTTCGTATCTATATTTCAGCAGTGTACAATTATTCTGGATTGTTATAATCGGTATCGGAGCGTCATTCCATACCCGAAGAAGCTCGATTCTGAGAATGAAGTTTCGATTCCCGAATCTCAAACTGAATAACGATTCCTAAGGATAAAATTTAGCATTAAATTTGTTTGTAATGTTACTCTGGATTCTGATAATGGAAATGGACTTCGAATTCTAAAACTATCTTCGATTCCCGAATTAAAAAACTGTATCAGATTCGAACAATCTGATTTAATGTATAGATTTAAGTAGTGTAAAATTATTCTGGATTCTGGTAATTGAAATCGGAGCGTCATTCTATAACCGACAAATTTCGATTCTGAGAATGGAGTTGCGATTCCCTAATCTCAAACTGTAAAATGATCCTTAAAAATCAAATTTAGCAGTAAACTGGATTCTGATAATCGGAATCGGCTTCGAATTCTAAAATATTTTCGATTCCCGAATTTAAAAACGATATTATATTCGAAGAATCTGATTGCATATCTAGATTTTAGTAGAGTACAATTATTCTGAATTCTGATAATTGGAATTTGCGGGTAATTCTATAACCGAAAAAGCTTGATTCTGAGAATGGAGTTACGATTCCCGAATCTCAAACTGAAAAACAACCCCTAAGAATCAAATTTAGCATTAAATTGCTACTGTATAGTTACTCTGGATTCTGATAATCGGAATCGGCTTCAAATTCTAAAACTATTTTCGATTTCCCAATTAAAAAACGGTACTACATTTAAACAATCTGATTTCAAAAATTTGTGTTATTACTGGCAACAAATTCTGGATTCTGCGAATCATAATAGCTTCCCCTAATTATTCGATTAACGATTCCAGAGCCGTGAAACCGTTCTACACCGTAAGAGTCGGATTTCTAATGTGTATTTTGTACTATAAAATAATTCTCGATTCTGGGAATTTTAATCGATTTCTGGATCTATAGCAAATTGACACTCCATTGTGAGAATAGAACTTCGGTTCTCGATTTAAGAACCGTAAAACTATGCTCGATTTTTGAAACATAAATAAGATTCTTGTGAAATCGATTCCTATCAGAATCGAGAATAAATTTTAAAGCTTTCAGTTTCTTGGCAGAACTGTGAAATTATATCGTCCAAGGATGGGTCACTTATGGTTGCTTAAGCGAGTTATGGTATATACCGGCAATACAATTGTAATGAAATGTAAATTTGATCCATAATTCGTATATACTGAGTGTTCAAAAAAAATTAAGTATTCTGTTTATTGGATTGGTTGTTGTGAGCTTTTATTTCAATAAAAGTGCATTAATCGCTTGATTTCAAAGCTGTTGTTACAAAGATGAGTAAGATTAATTTTTTTCTTGTTTTATTGCATACGAAGGCATAACTTTACGATGTTACGTTGTTGCCATGTGGGAGGCAACACATATTATCTACAACGTAAGACCACCGAAAGCATACTTTTCGGTTTTATTTCAGAAAATTAATGAATACCAATAAAGTTACTACCATAAAAAACCAAATTAGTACAAATACTGTAGGAAGCTGAAAATGTTTTACGTCACAGAACGATCATAAATTGAAGAACCGAAACTTTTTGAACATTTTTACATTTTTTCGTATCCCCACGCCTTATCTCCCGAGGTCATAAATATTAGAGATGCGACGCAATTAAGAGGACAAGAATCGTGACACATCTAAGCAGACGAGTTTCCGTCACCCTCTTCCATCTCCGTCCTGGAGCAGCGGAATCAGGGGGAAAATGGAGACGGAAAACGGGTGCAAGACTTTCCGGCGCGCAAGAAAATTAAAAATTAGCAGCGGTTGGTTTATTTTTCATTCCCGCTCGGTTAAAATAACTATAAATAATTGAAAACGAGTGATGAGATCGCGAACCGATAAGATGCGAGTTTTTACACAAGGGGTAGCTAGTAATTAAAAATTTTCTCCTGCTTATCTGAAACGGTCCTTTTCTGCGGTCCCACTTTTAAGGCACATTCACCTCTGGCATTTCATAAGAATTGGCAAAGTGACACACATTATTGTTGAATCAAGAATATAACAGAAACAACATATATAAACTGACGAAAAAAGAACAAAACAATATACAAAAACAAAATGTATTTCTAAATTCAAAACTGTTTGCGTTAAAAAGTAAAACTTGTTGGTTACTTTTAACTGCATTGCTGTTACCTTTCACTCGTATTAAAAAGCTCAAATGCTTGTGTGAGCCGTTCAACTGGAAATTTGTAATTATTGTGAACGGCTCAAGTTTATGCAGTGATAAAGTCGTGCTGCTCTAAGGGCGGAAACATAATTTTTAATTTAGACCGCATAACCTCCGATAAAAGTAATTAAAAATAACTATATTTCAAGTCAAACGTTTGGTACGTTATAAAATTTCATCAAAGTGTAAATCTAAAGAGCGTGGGCGTTGCAATTGTACGGGACTAATTAAGAGCGCTTTTGCTGTTTAACACTAAAACCAATTTAGTTTAAAATGCTATGACAATATTAATAGTTAATGTATGCGTTTAAAGCGATAATAGATGTCGCTGTTTCAAAGCAGAAAAGTTGATATTTCTAGTATTAAACATTATTAAAGTATAAAAACTACATTAAACATTGGGAAGAAATAGATGAACGGCTGATGACACTAGAAATGCACATATTTGGACACACAATTATGATAATTGCGGTATATGCCCCTACAGATGATGCGAATAATAACACAAAAGACAAATTTGAAAATAACTTAACCTCGTTGCTGACAAAAATAGGAAGAAGAAATGAAATAATACTGTTGGGGGATCTAAATTCGAGAACAGGACATGAAGGCCATAATCCCATTATAGGGAATTTTGGAGAAGATATAAAGTTTTGCTGATGATCAGGTAGTGCTAGCTCAAGACGCGTATGATCTAGAATTCATGATTAAAAGATTATATAAAGAATATTAAAAATGGGGATTACAACTAAGCTTGCAGAAGACAAAGTATTTGGTAATAAATTTAAAAGTTAGATTTGAAGTACTGATAAATGATGTTGTACAAATCAAAAAAGTCGATGCGTTTAAATATTTGGGTTAAATGTGTGGGTACACAAATTAATAAAGAAGGTTTAGGAATCTTAGAAATAAAGAATAGAGTCCAACAGAGCAGAAAAGCCTTAAACCCCGTATGGTGGGATAAAACATATCAATAAGAAACAGAAAAAGAATAGGTCAGACAATGGTTGAGTCAGTAATGTCATACAGATGTGAGGTGCGGAGTATGAATGCAGATATAAAGAAAATACTTACAGCTCTATAAATGGACTACTTATGGAGGAGTGCAGGAGTATACAAGACGGAACATATCCCCAACATAGAAATCAGGAATCGAATGGGAGCCAATGAAACAGTAATCGATAGAGTTGAGAAACGAAGCCTAAAGTGGTTTAGGCATCTATTGGGAATGCTAGAGAATAGATAGCCCAAGAAGATATTCCATTGGCTACCGCCAGGAATGAGGAAAAGAGGGAGACCACGACGGTCCTGAAATGAGGGTATCAGGCAGGCAATGGCAAGCAGAAACTTAGAGGAGGATCAGGCAGGGGACAGAGAAGTTTGGCGCTTGGGAATCGGGTACACGGCTATTAGCTGCATAATATACTATGTATTTATTTAAATTATACATGATTTATATACAGAGTATATTCCGAAATATATATATATATATATATATATTGCTATGATATTTAATCTATATTAATGTTAGTATAATAAATAATGACTTAAACTATGTTAGTTTTATAAAATAACTATGACTACATGAGATTTTTGGCTTCGTAATGATGTACGAATATTAAAAAGGATATTATTTTCATGATAGGAGGATGTTTGTGCCTGAAATTGGTAATAATTAGTTTGTTTAATAATAATAATGGTAAATGTATACTTAATAGGAGAATTATGTATCTGATGTTGTTCGGAAGTGCTTTGTACCAGTATTATAGGTAATAAAAGTATTCTTGAGAGGAGATACTCTTTAGTGAGTGAAGTTGTGACATCATAGTACGATGCAGGAAGTTGTTTTAGTTGTTTTTATGGGTGTGAAGGAGCCCTGAAACTTAAAAATTTTATTATTGTGAATTTATATTTGTAACGATGGGTATTACCACATTTATTTATGTTTAATTTTTATATTATGGTTATATTTATTTTATATTGTGTATAGGGAGAAGTATAGAAGAGGTTGTTATAGTTTATTTGAACTTGTTTAATATTTATTGGAAAAAGTGTTGTATTAATTTTATTTGAAGGTTATATTTCTTTAATTGGATATTTTTATATGTTTAATGAATGAATGGGATAAATAATTTAGTTCTACATGTTTATTAATATTTGTTCTTAATGTTTATAACAATTTTGAAGTGTTTTGAGGAAATTTTGTGTATAATTCAATTTTTAAGCACATGTAAATTTTTTATATTTAATTCGACCGTATTTGGTATTAATAGTTTCATAATATTATCAAGATTGTAAATCTGCTATTTGTTTGTTGAAATTTAACTTTATAACTTTGTAATTAATCATTTTAATTTATTATTAATCAGCTGTAGATTGAGATGATTAGTAGGTTTGATTTAATTGGACCATTTAATTTGAAAATGTGCGCCGAGGTCCCAAAATTTGTAAAAATTGGAATTTAGTTGGTCTTCAGTGTTCAAAGAGTTAGCATGTATAAGTTGCGAGCTCCAATTTTGAGTTTAGCTAGTAGTAAAGGCTAGTTTTGCAAATCTTGGGCAGGGCCTGGGATTGTTTACAATTGTGTTGAGGTTATGTAACCTAACAAAATTTAAAAATGATTAATATTTTATGTGATGTGTTTAATTAAGTGAATAATAAAAGATTAGTTAATTTTCAAGTTTAAAATTGTTTAATTTTTATTAAAAATAATTTAATTTACCTGGAGTAAACAATCAACAGTGTTTTTATTCCCAAAATTGTGGAGTAAATAAATGATGGAAGCCTATTAAATAGCAAAGTGTTATTAATACTGCATTATAAGGAAGAATTCACTTACCATTTATTTAATATTTAATAAATTTCACTATAACTGTGGGTGATTTATCAAAAGCAAGGTCGAGCTGAGTGGAGACGCTGTCATAAGTTATTTGGCGGCAAATTGCTGATATCTCACATTTAGGAAGGTTAGTTATACACAGTGCTACATCAATACGAGGATATACACCCGGAGTCAACATTTATAAGGAAATTCAGATAAGTTTTATTTAAATGTATTGTATAGGTGTTGAATTTATAATTGTGTTTTATAACTGTCAATTAAGTGAGGCCACGAATTTAAAAAAAAACCCTGTGAATTTAAATTGTATGTATGCTATAATGTTTAAATCATTTTATGGGCGTACCCAACATTAAAAATTTATTTTAAGCTAGCCGAGGTATAATTAATCAAAATTTACATTTTATTTATATTATAATTAAAACTATAAAGATACATAGCAATATATATATATATATATATATATTTCTCCTTAGCTACCGATTATATAATAACAATATAATTCATGCAATGTAATTCATACGGCCGAGGTAGAACCTGGTGTCAGAGTTTTCAGGTCGCGCTAGCACCTCTGACTTGACCTAACGACTACCACCGTAGTGGTGTCCTCCGAAGCACGGCCGGTCACTGATGTACCACTAAACGGGCCACCCACTCTAGTAGTGACCCGAGCCTGCGTTGCTTAAGTTTGGTAACCGTTCGACCGGCACCAGCGCCATTTGGCTATGCGACCGACTATTATTTAATGAATTGGGTATTAAACAGTAATAAAAGAAAATAATTAAATTAAAAGTGCACGATGAATAATTCAGACAAATACACATATCCTAAAAAATTAAAACTATGATTGTATGAGATATACCTAAAATTAACACATTTATCTAATCCAATCGTACTTTAATAAGCTATGATGCAACAAAAAGCTGTAATTACAACCTGACAGCGTCTTGGCATGGTTGAAATTAGATTATCAATTGATTCTTGCGGCAACAACGCCCACTGCTGAGCTAAAGCCTTTTGGAATGCTAGACGTGTGAATACTCTTCATTACGCGCATCAGCCTTTTTTGAAGAGGTCCCACACATGCTCAATCGGGTTGAGGTCGATAGATGAGCAGGCCACTGCATAACAGAGATAACCTCTTCGCGGAACCAGTTAGCCACCCTTCGAGCCGTATAAGAACGGGTATTATCGTGTATAAACACCAATTCTGGACCAGCAGTATTAGCAAAAGGGCGGGCAACAAGTTCCAGTACACGCCCTAAATATAAAGATCCATCATATCCTCTAAGAAAACGAGATCTGTTAGATAGCGCAAGATTATTCCTGCCCAAACCATTATTGTGCATCGTCTGTAGGTATGAACTTCCTGAACATGCCTCTGCCATTCTACTGGGCCAGTCTCGCACCATACTCTCAACCTTCTACTGGCAGGCCTAAATCCAAATAGGAACTGATCTGTGAATAAAATGGAGCTCTATTCTTCGTGGCCCCATGCAACGCATTCTTGAGCCCAGGCTAAGCGAACAGCGCGATTGCCGAAACGTAAAGCAGGAACTCTAAGTGGACGCCGAGCATGTAGTGAAGCCGGTTCCTGGTGGTTCGATCACTAACTGTTATCCCGTGGGCATTGTGAAGGGTCGTTACCAGCTCCCACGCTGTTATATTACGATTACGCTTAGATTGCAATACCAGAGCCCGATCTTGTGCCGCTGTTGTTGCCCTTGCAGGCCCTTCGTGTCTTACGGCTGCGTCACAAATTTCGTTATAACGCCTCCACAATCAACAAATCACCCCCCAAGACGTGTTGAATTCTTCTGCAACATCAACGACTGGCTTTTTCCAGCATTCCCACAGCACGTAGTATTTCATCTTGTGATAATGCTGATGCTTCATTATTAAAATTAACGTTAAACTAACATAGAACACCAAATGGTATGAATACGGGATAACTAAAAGATTTTTTAGTAATATTACGAGAAACACTGTGCACCTGTTCACAGAGATAGTTCATTTTGACACAATGCAACATTGCAATGTTGCTATTTAAAGGTTAGTAAGTGAAACAAATGCTCAGTCAAGCAAATACCTAATTGGATGGAAGAGATGTTCATAATAAAGTTTGTTCCTTATACTATTTTAAACATCAATAACTAACAGCTTAAAATAGAATAAACAAACTTATTAGTGAAAATCTAATAAATAAATAAAATTATATCTGAATGCGAAAGTTACAGGAAAAATGTAAGTTAACTGAATTCACGTCCCAAGTCTATAGATGGTGGCTCACCGAAAACGAAACAGGTGTGTTTTATGACGATAAACTACAATTCCTCGAAATACACCAGAATATGTCAAATTAATTTGCCATGAAGACAAGTAATATGGCTATTTCCGTTCACCTATCTTTCACTCCAAAATTAAGGTGACTTTCACTATCACACATTTTAATGGCAAGGGGTATTAAAAGACATGCCGTTTGAAAGCTCGGTGAATTTACTGTACAGTAGTGTTCTTATTTTTAGTATATGTAGTGGTAAATGTTCTGGAACGGTTATGGAATGATTAGACAGCATTAGTTGATCATACATTCGCCTAACTGTTTGATTGTTTTTTACGTAACCGTCACGACGTGTTTGTTTCCTTTGAACATTTAAATATTTCAGAAAGAGCTGATATAATTACGTGTTTCTTCGGAGACAATGAATGTGCCAGTAGAATCGCCGCATTGTTCAACCAGCAACATGCAGATATGCAGATAAGTATGTGAATCGCAAGTATGTCTTGGAATTACTGAGAACATTGCAGGAGATCAAGTTTGTCGCAAATAAAAAGCAAAATGCTGAAACTGATAAGAAATGAGACGGCGGAAGTCGCGGTTTTGGCCCACGTTATTGCCTATGCTACGTTGAGTACAAAGCAAATTGCTATTGTATCGGGTGTTAATCGAACCAGTATTCAAGGAATTAAAACACCACAAGTTTTATCCCTACAAGATTCATTTACTACAAGAACTCAATAAAATCGGAACGGGCGATAAATAATGCAAATTTTCTTTTAATCGTCTGTTTTTCCGACGAATGCACTTTTTTCGTAAGTAGCACAGTCAATCAGATTCTAATCCAAGGATATTTCACAAAGCACATACTCAGCACCCCGAAAATTAAATGATGGGCTGGAATTTTTGGTGATTGCCTCGTTGGTGGTTTTTTCTTGCTTGATAATTTATCTTGAGAGATGCACTTGGAATTGTTACAAGACGACATTGATTCAATGTTAACTAATATTGTAGAGAATAATGATAATTACCTACCTCCAAGATCATTTGATATTCCAACACGGCGGAGCTCCTCCGCATTATGCACTGATTGTTCGACAGTACGAAGATTCCCGGGTCAATAGATTGGAAAAAAGGAAAAAGGGGCGCTATTGAATGCCCTGCAAGGTCGCCAGATGTATCTCCTTTAGATTTATTTTTGTCGAGTCGTTTAAAGAGCAAAATTCAGACAATCCAATCCGATTCTTTACAAGATTTACGATAACACGCAATCAACGAATGCCGTCTAATCACTCCACAAATGCTTCAAAATGTGCGACGACATTTTGAACAGCACCTTTATTACTGTGTGGACGCTGGTTAAGCTCATTTCGACCATTTACTACCCCGAAAGTTTGGACTGCATTTTCGCGGGAAATAATACTCGGAATCCAAAAATAAAAACACTACTGTAAATAAAATTCATCAGACTTTGAAATGACATATCTTTTGATATTTAATATTTTTAGGGTGAAAGTCACTCCAGTTTTGGTAGGTGAACGAAAATAGTCGTATCACATGTCTCCCTGGCAAATTAGTTTGACGTGGTCATTTTTCGAAGAATTAAGGTTTAGTGTCACCAAACACACCTATTTCGTTTTCGATGGGCCACCCTGTATGTAGTATTGTAGCTATCCATTTGATGGCATCTGTTGGTTTGAGCATATTTCACAGTTTTTATGAATCAGAGAGATTTTCTAAATGATAAAATTGAATATTACTCTAATTAATTACAAAAATTTGTCGCTTTCATTTCCAACAGAAAACCAACGCTAGTGAAAAGTGTTTTAAAAACACCTTTCATTAGTGTTTTGGTAATTCAACATACGATTAGTTAAGAAGTAAAATACTATTTGTAATCTGGAAATATTATCGAATTTTTTCAGTACAATTTATAATTTAAATTTGAAGCCATAAAATAATAATTTCGCAATACGGAAATAGAACAGACAAATTTATTACGCGTCGTATATTACCATTTATGCTTTGTAACTACCATAAATATATTTATCCATGCAGTGTTTCAGGCTTGTGGCTGTGTGTAGACAGAAATTTTATCTGCACATTAAACTCTGGGGAACATCAAACAAAATATATTATGGAAGAGCAATAATAATGCGGTAGTTTCAGAAACGTCTGTAATCTCGTTGACTTCTGGCGCCTCCGTCAATGAATCATTCGAACAGTGGCACTGCTCTTAAGGACCGCAACTTTAATAAATTGTAGCATGTATTGTACTATATATCTCAAGATAATTACTGCGCTGTAAACGTTCAAGAATTCTCTCTGGAGTTAATGTAACACGCTGCCAAGTTACTTAATTTTATAACATGCTTAGAAGTTTAAGAAAGCGGATGCTCATTAATTCTGGGCGTTAATATGTTTGTGTTTGTGTTGCATTAAACTCGTTACAGAAAGTTCTAGTTTTAGTTCTTTTTCATTAAAACCGAGGGTTTCATTGAAGACAAAAAATATGAAGCCGATTTAATTACTTAAGCTATAAGCGCTCGATATTAAAAGCTCTAATTGCTTGAGAGCATAGTCAAGCGTAAAGTTCGCGTCAAAGGTTGCAAAATCAACCGCACTCTACCAAAACCACAGCGGAGTGACTGAAAGGCATACGCAAGGTAAATAAACGTAATGCGAAATAAAAAGAAGAAATTGCGAGCTATGACGGGTGGAACGAGACTAGTGGAAATACGGGCATTTTTAGTGACTTTAGTTTTAACTTTCACAACTTTAGTGAGTGGCGCTACTGACTTGGAACGGCTCGGAGAAGAGCTTTTGCCCTCGCAGGATGGATATTACTTGGATACCCTTAACGATGTTGCTTTAAGTGCTGGGTATGTTCCTTTTGATGCGAATTTTTGCCGTGCTTTTGCATTTTCCTTTTTCCTGTAAAGTATTTTTCCGAGATACAAGTCTATATGCAGTCAACTGAGATTCAAAATCTCGCTCGCTTTTGTGGTGCACGGAAAAGCTTAGCTATAAATACTAATGCGAGCTTTTCCTAGCATACAAAAAAGTAAAACACACAAGACAAATAAAGAACTTTTGAAGTGTTAAGCTCTGAAACTGCAATTTCAAGCTTCAGCCTGCAGATATATTTAGTACACGACCGTTTACTGAACAGCTGTAGAGAAAAATCTTCAAAATTTGAAGAACCTTAATAGTGCCCTAACACATGGTTCTACGATTCAAAACCTAAGGAAGTTGTAACCCTCAGCGTAATGCTAAAGTTATTTTCTTCTCACACGTTTACTTTCATACTTTTCGTAGAAACCGTATTATTTATTAATTGTTTATTGCCTTACTTGTTAAAATACATATTAATTAACAATTCAGAAGAATATTAATAATTTCTACAAATTTTATTCGTCTTTATTCCGAATAAAACCTGTTAAAATTGTTAATATGGTTTTGAGTTACTCGCTTCTAACATGATAGCACATTCAACAAGTTGCTCAAATTTTGATCGGCTGCTGATGTATAACTTCTACTCCAGTTTTTAAACGGAGTTTACATAAAGATGATACCACATTAGGACTCACAGATTTCTCATTTCCTACGGGACCAATTATGATTAAACGAGGAGAGCTGGGCAAGATGTAATATAGGATGTCCAAAAAGATTCTCTGTGTTTAAGGAACATAATTATAATCACAAAATTAATCTCATTGTCTATAGGTGTGTATGTTCTTCTACGCATTAGCAATTTTTTGTCATTTTCAAAATACCTTAAGCTGAAGATAAAAAATTCTTACGAATTTAATTGAATATGCAAAATTCTCGGTGATTTATTAGTTCTATATCATTTGCTGGCTTCTTTATTATATCAGACAAAACTGTTAAGAGAAATAACATTATTGGGCGCTATAGAGGATATTAGTTTTAGTAAAATAACTCTCTTCTTTAATGAACCGCTATACCTGTTTAAGGTAAACTAATGTTTACTACTGGGCAAACAACTTATGTAGTGAAAAATACGAATTTTCAAATTTTATCAGTTGAATCAGCTTAAAGTCTGTAAGAATCAAAATAATATTTTTGCTAAATCTTCTGTTCATACTTGTGAAAACAACTAGAATGTCTTTTAACTTAAAAATTCACAGACAACGGTTTTTTGATTCTATTTCTAACTCCCATTAACTCAAAAACCGTTACTCGAATTCACATAAACTTTGAGTTATTTAATAGCCCATTGGAATTAGAGTAACTATGCAACGATGTAAAAGATTTTTATTTTATTTTAAGTTTACTTTCATGACCCTGCAATTAAATTTAACGTCTTTAGTTAAGTCCTGCAGATAAGTGTTACTAAAATGCTGACTGAAATTCTTAATTAGTCGTTAACAAATATAATTATTAACTGCCAAGCACAATTCACGTACTGGTTCTTGTATTACACTAAAATACGTTTTTAGTGCCATTAAAATTGTAAACGGCGCAATCAACTAAACCTAAATAACAAATTTTTTGACTACATACAATTTCATTACAATAAAAGTTAAAAATTACGCTTTTTTTGGAAATTCCACATTTAACACACATTAATTAAAAAACTTTACGTCAATTGACATAAGCTTTAAGTTATTTTATAGCTCTTTTTCCAGCAATTTTCAATAATAATTTTTCAAACTGCTGTAAGAATTTTTAATCAATATGATAGAGATGTGAAAAATCTATCTCTATATAACTATATAGATAATCGTTGTTGCGCCATCCGTTGCAAAAAGCTCACCACTTTTCCGTTACTTATAATTCTCAGATATGTTGAATACAGTTTCTTGTAAATTCTGTTATATTAAATAAAACTTAATAATAAAAGCAGAGCGAAGAAATTCCTGGCAGAATATCAAAATTTATACCGGATATAAACATCATAGTTCACTCCCTTCTTTTCTTTTTTGTTTGTGTAAACGCTTTTGTAGCAACAGTAATTCAACGCAGCTATCAATTAGTTGGTGACCTCTAACTGGCATCTAAAAATAAATAGTCCGTTTGAAATGCAAAACTTAAGTGATAATTAACTTGCAGTTATGATTCAGTAATTAACTTCTGTACGTTGATTAAAATACTCAGAATTAATGATATCATATAAATGTTTCTAGCAGAAAATATAAATTTGACAATAATCTCAAACTTTCGATATTAAACTATTATATCAATATCGAGCGTGTGCTCAAAATTACTACTTTAAATTGCAAATTTTCATATTTATTTGGCCTTCAAGCTTGATTTTCCGAAATTTAACAATCAAATTCGATATAAAACCGCCACATTTCTAATAGTAACAGCTGTAATCTCCAAATTTCAGATTTATTACATACTCAAAATTTTGGCTATACATTATACATTTCTATTTTAATCTCTGTGACTTTCATTACCACCAAATTTTAGAAATTTCACACCGAAATTCACTCGAAATTAAAATCTAATTGCAAAAATGCACATTGAAATTTTAATTTAAAACTCGAAATTTTGAACTCATACAAAGAAGTTAACTTTAAATCAGAAATTTTAATATTAATTTGACTTTAGCAAAATTACAGTCGAAGACAAACCACAAAACTTCATGTAGGAAAAATTATAATTTCAATAAATTCTATGCTGTCAAAAATGCCACATTAAATTTAGAAAAATTCGTACTTAAACCATAGGCAAATAAACACTTAGACGTCTGACGTAATGTCACGAAATTCTAGGCTCGGTTGGACTGTGTCACAAGAGGGCGCCTTGTATCGGTGTGTTTCCGAATTTAGCACGGCGCTACGTTTCTATAAACTAGTAGTAAGAGTGAGATGGCGCTAGCAAAGTCATGCGATTTTTTGCCCGAGCTGCCTACCCTTACCTGGAAAGTAGCCGTAATCCCTGGCGATTAACTATTGTATGTTTATTTGTATTACAAGATTTTAACAAAAGAAATATAAACCAGCAAGGAGCAGTCGATTTTGGAAAACCTATTTTGCGGAAACGTTTAATTCCTCTCCGTTTTAAAATTCTATATATATTGCGATCTGACATTATATTGTTTTGGGAATTTTGACAAAGTCGCTCCTTCTTGGATAATTTTACAATTTTCCGTATTTGATCTTCGGTTAATTTACTTCAAATTTCCGCGATCCTTCTATTACACCACCTTCATTTATTTTTTTCAAACTCTATAAACAGTGTTTTTACAAAATCCTTAAACTTTAAGTTCCTTAGAGGCCGAATATGGACTATTTTTTGTTGTCTATTGTACACTTCTTGGATTAACTCACGTTTTTCAAGTTCAATTAAAAAAGACATGGTCGGTATTGGCAGTTTCACTTAAGATAAACCAAAACAATTGACTACCTAATGTCAAACTTAACATGTTGGTACTTGATTATTTATACGAAAACATTAGAAATTCATTATAGTCCCAATTTATACTGCGCATACCTTTAATAAAACAATTAAATTCTTCATTTTTTCTTTTAAAGCTTATAGGTATTATAGATTTTTATTATTACCTGCCATTTAAATACCAACAACAAAACAAATTTAGCAAAATATAAAATGTCTTTTTATTGATCAGTGTTTCTGTTTTGTTTTCACTTATTGCACTCAAAAAACTGCAATTTTTGCGCAACTAATGTTTGTGGTACTCTTATGAGCAATAGGATATTAGCCTAACATTCGTTCTAACAATTAAAATAATTCCGGGTAAGTCAATAGAGATTAGTATAATATTAGTATAGTAATACGGAAGTACACAACGAAAATACCAATATTAGTCGTTCTGCTGTTAAAATGTAATTACGATAACGTCTTTTCGTACTGCTGGTAATTATATTTAAGTATTTATAGACGAAGGGCATTAGTATTAATTACCTATTTATTAGTTCCAATATTCTTAGTACAGTAAAATAAGTCCTCTTAAAGCAGAATAAATCATGCGAACAAAGTTCATTTGAAGACTATTTATTGCTTGTGATGGAATTAAACTGGGTAGTTAAGGTTTTACTTTATTCAAGTTAACTTGTACTAGTAGCACAAGCCTGAAATTAATTGCAACAATATGCTTCCACGAGGAAATAAGTGCAGTTACGTAAATTGTGACAAGAGTAGACGAACAGATCCTGGACTACACATGTTCCTTTTTCCAATTAAAGACGAGGACAGATGTAAACGGTGGATTTTAAATTCTGGAGGTAAGCGGCTATTTTTAAGACAAAATATTCATTTTATGATGTTTAGTGAAACAATATTTGTTATATTTTTGAAGGTTCATACGTAGGTTATTTTGTTTTGTAATTTGGTTACGAATTTAATTGTTCAAATTATTCGTTTCATAACTGTTTTTTAAATAATTATTTGACAGTTACATAATAAATAATACAAACGTTACGTTTCGTCGATTCAAATTTTGATTCTAACGATAAGTTAATTAAAGAAACTACACCAAAAAATTCTGTAAATAGTATGAAATATCGTTAGATAGAAACAATTTCTGTTCGAATATCCGTTGAACATTGATATTTCGTAATTTTCAATATCCTCGGGGTATTATAGTTAAAAGTATTTGATATTTTGTAAGAAACGTTGTACATGACAATATTCAAATTTTCAGTCAAAGAATATTAACTTCACACTAAATATTAATAATTTTCTATTTTGTGACTTGTAGGACTTATTTTTTTTCTTTATAGGTGAATCAGGTTTATTGTTAGATTTATCGCAACTAAACAATAAACAGATTTGTGAAAACCATTTCGAGATTACTGCTTTCGTGAATACGTTGAAGCAAAGGCTGGTCCACAACGCTGTTCCAAAACCGTTTCAAGAATTGGATGTATTTTATAAACCGATCAGGAAAGTAATTATACCTACGGAGATGGCTGGACCGTCCCACGAAAATACAGCACAAATTTCTGTTTTGTGTGACGACGAACAATCACTTTTCGTTCGACGAACTAAAAATGTGAAAACATATAGAAGTCTTCAACTTCCGCTGAAAGCGTCAATTATAAATGTTGGTGATTCTGGTATAGTAGCTGAAAATTGCATGTCACCAACTCTTCAATATATTTTAAATTCTGATTATGGCATAAAAACTCCAAAAACACCCAAAACACCAACATTGAAAATTAACTTTAAAAAGTTTTCCTCCATCTCCCAAAAACGATTGGACATCGAAAACAAAAAGAAAAACGAAAAAAAATGTAATCATCGGGCTGAAATTATACGACTCAGAAGAAAAATTAGAAAAATTACAACAGAAATGACCAAGCAGAACTTAAAGAAGAAAACTACTTTCCTAAAAATGCAATTGGACCACAAAAATCGCCAAACATGGAATCCTGAAATGATCGATTTCGCAATGAATATTTATTTTACATCACCTGCGACATACAGAAAATTAAAACAACAAGGGATCATTCTGCCCGGCGTTTCAACCTTGCAATCGTATTTAAATAATATAAACATACTGCCTGGTTTTGCAGAAGACGTTTTCAATCGATTAAAAATTAAAATCAAAAATTGGCCCACAAAGCAGCGACTTTGCGTTTTAATGTTCGACGAAATGGCTATAAAACGAAATTTAGATTATAATAAAAAGCACGACATTATCGAAGGTTTTGAAGATTTAGGGGAATTGGGTAGGAAAAATTTTTACGCATCTGAAGCTTTAGTATTTATGATATCGGGTTTATGTAGCAGATGGAAAATACCTATAACATATTTTCTTTCTGAAAACAGTACTAAAACTGCGGACTTAAAATATTTAATTACCGCTTGTATTAAGAAACTTATAGGGTGCGGATTTATTGTTAAGGCAGTGGTATGCGATCAGGGTTCTAGCAACAGATCAGCTGTTTCAAAATTAAATATAACTGTCCAAAATCCTGTTTTAAATATTGAAAACCAAAATATTTATTTTATTTACGATGCACCTCATTTATTAAAAAGTATTAGGAATCAACTGATGTTATACGATTTTGTATTTGATGACAAAGTAATATCGTGGAAAGTTATACAAGAAACGTATAATATAGATAAGCAAAGCGCTACAGCGAGAGCTTTACCGAAAATATCAGATATACATATTTTCCCCAATAATTTTCAAAAAATGAAATGCAAACTTGCATATCAAATTTTCAGCAATTCAATGGCTGCTGCTATTCGAACGGGAGTGTCAACGGGTCAGTTG
>JABXWE010102870.1:0-21080 GCA_014611495.1 Limonius californicus | reverse complement strand
CAATTAGGTAATGACCTTCTACAGCTTAAATGAATTTTCTATGTATCATCAGCAGTTCTCAAACAAAATTTTTATTATTTAGTAATTCAACAAAATGCACTTAATGATTTTTGAAAAATAAACAGTACCATTGAATTCTACTTGAGCCAATCTATTACTGGTTTAAATATTTGTACCTATTTCTGATACACCCTGTATATTTAAATTTGTCGTTTTTAAAGGTTTCCGAAATCCACCGTTTTCCATTTAATATTTTCATAATATGCTATATTATTAAGTGGTAGTCTTAAAAATTTTCTTATTGTTGCTGCTGTCGTGGCAGTATTTTGATCCCTTGGTTGTGTGGATATAGAGTTTATACGCAATAACATTCCAAAAATATGTAGGGATTGAATATAAGCTTAAATATGCAAGTTATAAGACATTCCTGAAATTACTTATTATTTATCTATAACACGTGTATATAAATACAACAACACATAAATCTAGTTTTAACTAATAATTACTAAGCATCATCACATTCTGACGTAAAATGTTCTGACAAGTCGTAATACCAAACAAACAAATTACTGTGTGTGGAATATAATATACAATAAGTACATAAAATAGTTTTTTTTTGTATTTCTAAATTTTTTCAACGCGTTTGTTAGATTTTTGCAGCACATGCGTATTACCTCTTCACAATTATGTTATGTTGTATCTCTAATGTATGAAATTTATTTTTATTAGGTTGTAGATTTTCAGTTACTGCTAATAATTTATTTTGTTACACTGAGACTACATAGAAGATGTATGCTGTTAGGTAATTTTTTTTATAAAATTTTGCATTGGACATTGGAAACAATGCGATTTGTAGAAAACAATAACCTGAATTTACCAAACAATTTAAAAAGCCGTAATTGCACACACAAATATACGAGATATACAAAGCGTTCAAATTTTTGCTACCTTTCTTAGCAACTCAACACAGTTGTAAATAAGGATCTATTCTTAAGAAGTAAACTTATGTAGAATGTACACGGTAGTATTGTATAGCCGACACTGTAATAGCCATTAATATTAAAACATTTTGAAAACATCATATTGTTAAAAAAGCTTTATACTTGAGGGTTACTATTATTTTTAAGAATTGTCTTTGGCAGCTCCAAGACTTTTATACCACCCAGCTTATTCCGGCTCAACACATTCGTGCGATAAACGGGTCTAATATGCCCAACCCTTGAAAAACCGTATGCTCCAGACACCACAGATAAAAGTGCAATGCTCGGGATTCGAACCCGAGCGTCTTTGGTAGAATAACTCCAAAGCCAAGCGCCGCGGTCTCCGAGGGTTACTATTATACTGTATGATATGATATCTGCAATGCGCATAATGTTAGAATAAAAATGCAAGTGAGCAACTTCGATAATAATTAAGATTCCATCAGAGCTGTAAGAACAAAATTATTCACAGTATGTGTTTTTCGTATTGCTAAATACCCAGAATTTGTACAACATAACAGCTGTATATTGAAGAAACTAAGAATCGGAGAGCAATAAGAACTTGCTGTTATCTATTTATCTGCAGTAAAAATGCATTCCTTGCACTGCTATTATTGTTATTTTATTTACATCCTGTATATAGTTATAGAACCAGTTCTGATTAAAAATACGTGTGTTAAAATTTTACAAACGGCTTTATATATCTAACATTCCTGTAAGAGTAAATGTGATTTTGATAACATAATTTACATTTTAAAAACTAAGGTTCTCGCGCAACGCATAGTGGGATGACACTAGGCAAAAGCCTCTAAACTAGCAGATCTGACAGCAACTGCTTCTTACAGTTTTAATGTTTCAAAAATTTTGCAGCTATTCTGAATTAATAACGTAATAGAAGTAAATCGTGGAAGGCAGCATAATAAAGAACTAATAAGAGTATATTATGAGACTTATTTATTTAATATTTGAAGACAAACATAAGACTATTAAATAAGGTAATAAAGTAAGTATTAATCAGCCTCTTGGTGATATCATGCAGTAATTTGATATGTATCTTCAAAAAACTTAACGATAAGAACATATGGCGCTAAAAATTCTAATTGATCACTATGAAATTTTAAAGTAAATTACGTTAAATTACGAAAAATCTTAAAAATATGTAATTAAATTTCAATACTGGCAGTATATCATTAATGTAACTAGGTACATGTAAAAATAATATTTCCTACAATCCTTAACGTTTACTAACATTTTTCGGATATATTGATTCCTATTGGTATCATCTGTTCACAAGTATTTTGAAACGGGGGTAACCAAAAATATGTTTATTGGACTGCAACTACCCTCTGCTAATATTGTTCAACACCGAACCTGACTAAAAGGTATTGTCATCAGTTAGTGACATTTCAAATTAGTGTTAATACTGGAAAATTAACCGAATAGTGCTGGTAAGAGTGTATTGAACACATACATCCTAGGAGCATAATATTGTAAAGCCTTCCATAACGGAAAATAATCGTGAATGAATTATCCGTAGTTACTTTTCCACTTCCATTTTGACCAATTCAACGCGTTGGTAAGCAGAAACTCCTTAGAACTTTAATTTATATAGGATGTAATAGAGAGTGTAGATACCACATACAGAAAGCTTCAATATATTGGAATCAATGTTGAAATAATAATTTATTAAAAATCAATTAGACATGTTTGCATTCTTAGAAAATCGTTGGAAACATAACATTTGTATAATAATTCCAGTAATTAACTCAGGCAAGTTTTAAGGACAAAATGGTTTACAGAAAGTTTCTCGTATATGTAAAGAATTTGAATTTATAGTAATACCACTTTAAGATAGTTTCAGTTTCAGTCTTAGTCCTTTGTCTACTATAGCACGGTTCTCCACAATGTTTTAGGTGCTCCTTTTTTCGTCGTCCCTGGCTGTATATCTATCATTATAGTTTGTGTGTGATAGCCCTTGTTACTAGCCAGAATTGTAACACAATAAATACCGCCTTGTCATTGGATTTAAATATTCTACATTTAAGTTTGTTTCCATATGTATGTATGTTTATGTATTTTGATTGAGCGAGATATAGGGCGCGGTTTTCCGAGCACCTCCATAGACTATAACCATATTTCGCCTATTGTACACTCTAACTATGAATTTTGCTGATGTGGGGTAGTTCCAATTCCACTAGTGATTTTGAACGTGTCCCACTCGCAGTAGCTTGCCACCTACGGCTTTACTTCGTATCCGACAGAAGACCTACTTTCAGATATTACTCAGCCAGGATCAAAGCTGCATCCCTTCGATCTATAAGCAAGTACGCTAACCACTACACCACCGAGGCCAGCATTTCCATATGGTAGTTAATTGTGCAAAAGCCTTTGAGAATTTGTTAACTCTTTGGTTTAAGTCTGTGTCTGACCCTTCATGCTTCCTCGGTAACACAAGTTCTGTATGAGTCCTACATTTTTTCTTTCGAGTGTATTCGCGTCGTTCATTTACTCGGTTTTTTACTACTTTAGTCTTGTTTACATTTAAATGCATATCCAATTGGTCGGCTTTAAGTCTTACCTGTGCTAGCTTAATTTCCATATGTCGGAAGCTTTAACTTAATAGACAGACACAGAGGTGATAGGAACCACTTTTATCTTATTCCAGTTGCGATATTTATTTCGCTTGTTAGTTTTCCTTCGTCCTTCTGCAGCTTTCTTCAATGAAATCTGCTAATGTCTTCTAATTCTTAAGGTTCAGCCCTGGTTATGCGGGTGAAGGCCTTTTGAAAATCCATGAACAGCAAGTAAAGGGTAGCTCAGTATTTGAAAATTCCTTCTGCAGTTATCCGAATAATAATTATTTAATCAAAACATGACCTACGCTTACGTAATCCCGCTTGTTTTCTTCGTAGTTGCGCTTCTATGTATCCTTGTAAAAGCTCTAATAAGTATTATCGTACTAAAACGTTTTGATGGGACACACAGCAGCGTTAGCCCTTTCAATTATTGCACTTGCTTTCGTCTTCTTTTCTTGGAATTTTTATCAAGAGTGCTTCTTTCCATTCATGTGGTAATTGCTTTTCAGCAACATTGTTTCACACATGGGTTTTATTATTTATGCAGTAGTTTAAGCATTTATGTGTAGCTATCCTGCAGTGATTTCATCTGTAACAGGCGATATTCCATTATTAAGTGTCGTTACACCTCAGAAGATGCTTTTATTATTATTATTATTATTATAGCGAGTATTTGCAGCTATTGCCGCTTCTCGCATATCAAGCGCCATCGGTTTCCGTCGTTCCAGTCTCGTTCTCGTAATCCTCTCTTTTCCATTTCACTTTCTATGTTATTTATCCCGTTCTTCCGAGGTCTCCCTCGTTTATTTCTTTGTACTGGAACCCAGTTCCATACCTTTATTGGTATTCTTTCTTCATCCATTCGACGTAGATGCCCGTACCATCTTAACTGTTTTTCATTTATCCTATCCATAATGGTATCTTTGACTGCCATTTTCCCTCTGATATCTCTATTTCTAACGTGATCGTACAAGGTTAGGCCACAACACCTTCTTCAGTATATCATTTCCGCTAAGAGTAGTTTGTGATTAATCTTTTTGTCTATAACCCGTATCTCCGACCCATATGTCATAACCGGTTCTATTATTATTTTAAATATATGTGTTTTCTTGTTCTTTTGGTTAGGTTGTCATTCCACAAGATTAGATGTCGTGTTCTTCTCATATTCTTTCTTCTGCCTATTTTCTTCATTATGTCCTTGTCGTCTTTTCCATCCTCGCATATTGTAACTCCCAGATATTCATAGTGACTAACACTTTTTATTGTTTCGTTCTCTAGCTTTATATCTTGTCCTCTTCCTCCTATTATTATATACTGCGTCTTTTCTGTATTCACCTCTAAACCCCACTTATTGTATTCTTCTATCAGTTTATTTAGCATGTATGTCATATCCTGCTGATCCTCTGCGATAACTATTTTATCATCTCCAAACAGAATCGTGTATATCGGGTTTTCACGCAGCCATGTTCCCATCGGACTACATTTTCGGATCCAATGTTATAAGGTGGCACACAGGTAAATTTTAAAAGGGGTTGGGTAGAGGTAGCATCCCTGATTTAACCCTTTCGAAGGCGAGAATGGTAAAGAGATTTGATTGCAGACTTTTACGACAGCTTGGTTTTCTCTGTATAGTGTTTTTACTGGGTTACGTACACTTTGTTTATGCCTGCTTGTTCTAAGGTAATCCATAGTTTTTGAAGGGGGACGGAATCAAATGCTTTTCTTAAATCTATAAACGAAACATGGAGTTCTCTCGCTTTTTCCAGATTTTTCTTTGCTAAGTGTCTTGAAGTAAATAAATTATCTGTACACGATCTTCCGGGTCTAAAACCGCTTTGCTCTTCTATAGTTCCTTAGTTTCTTTCTCTATTCTTTCTTTAAAGACTCTTCCATATAATCTTCCAACGGACGACGTTACGCCTATTCCTCTGGTAAACGGACAAAAAGGCCAAAGATAAAAAATCCACGGAAAAAAAATCCAATGAAAAAATCCATAGGAAAAAAATTCAGGGATATAAAATCCAAACTATAATTATAGTAATTTTTCACATGGTTTGTAACATTACGGCTGGTTGCACAAACGCTTTATGAAGTTTGCCTTATAGTTACCTACCTTAAAAATAAAATTTTGGGGCAAAAATATATTGTTACTCAATTACTTAATTATTTAAATAGAAAAAAGAAAAGTAGACGACAATACTGAAAGATAAAAAAGTTTTAGGTTAAGTTAGGTTAGGTTAGGTTAATTATTTAAATAGAAAAATGATAAGTAGACAACAATACTGAAAAATAAAAAAGTTTTAGGTTAGGTTAGGTAGGCTAGGTTAGGTTAGGTTATTTAAATAGAAAAAAGAAAAGTAGACAACAATACTGAAAGATAAAAAAGTTTTAAGTTAGGTTAGGTTAGGTTAGGTTAGGTTAGGTTTGGCTGTTAAAAATTATAATCACTTCATTTTATAGTTTGGATTTTTTTCCTGTATTTTTTTTCCTTGGATTTTTTTTTCTGGATTTTTTTCCGTGGATTGTTTTTCCTTGGGCTTTTTTTCTACAATCATTCCTCTATAGTTCCCACAATCGTTTCTATTTCCTTCTTTGTAAATCGAATTTATATGGGAAATTTTCCAATCCGTTAGTATGTTTTCCCCATTTAGGCATTTATTAAATATATTACAGATTATTTCTAGCGGTCTTGTTGTGGCATGTTTCAATAGCTCGGTAGGCAGATCGCCTTGCCCTGGTGCTTTATTATTTTTCATTTTCTGTGGAGCTTTCTTTAACTCTTCTACAGTAATTTGTTCTATTTCACTTTCCTCTACTTCCTCCGCATCTAGTTGTGTGTCGAAAAATTCTATTCAATTCTCTGTCAGTAGTTCACTATTGTAGTTTTTCCATGACTCCGTTTTTATTGGATTGATTTTTTGCTTCGTTTATGTTTTTTCTTATGCTGTTTATAGTTTTCCAAGCTTCTCTGAACCTAGATCCTCCTATCATTGAGTTTATTTGTCCGCATTCCTTGTCCCATGCCTCATTTTTCCACTTATTTTTTTTAACTATGTGTAATATCGGTTATATTGTTTGCGATCTTCTTCTTGAAGAAGATGCTTTTAAAACCTAAAATATTTAGGCGGCATTAAAACATAGCTGCGTAAAGTATTTCTCATGCATTGTAGATTAAGGTTATGAATTATGACAAAACTCACTATTATTAATATTATTTGCGTAATGTTCTCAAATAGTGACTTCGCCAGTTTCAGCAGAATTCACAACATAATTTCAATAAATCATAGTCCCCTGCAAAGCAAAATAATCGAGAACCTATAATTAAATTATGGAAATGCATATTAATACGTCTTTTAGCGATGTAGAATGAACTGGCCACATAATTAAGCCACGTTTTGAAGATGAAAGCTTGAATTTTCTTAAGAATAGCCTTATATCACAAATAATAATACTAACTTTTAGTATAATTAATTGAACTGTAGGTTAATAAGACCTACAAGGCGCGGTTAAACAAATTTAACCGCGACATGTCTTAAATAAGCTAGTAGAGGTTATTGTGGTAATCCAATTTCCTTAAAATAAAACTGGCAGCAAATAATCAAACTTACACGATTTTTCATCCATACGCAATTGTTCAGGCTTTTTGGTTGATCGGCCTATATAAATGTCCTTGTAATATAGCTATACTAAATTCCAATTTTTCTAGAACAAAATTCCAGATACGAGAGCAGTATATAACGATCGAGTCCACAAAAGAAAATGAGGGGTTATTATAAGAGCTGCAAATAATTCAAACCGGGTTCTGCAGTTTCGCAGTCGCCCTTTAAAAGAATTCGAGATAATCGCCCGAGATACAAATATAATAACATAATGTGACCATATTTAAAATGTCCCAAGGAAATAAATAACGAACGCTAAAGGATTATGAAAGAGTAATTACACTTGCATGTATCAAGCGTTCCAAGTAGCCGGAGTGCCCGGAGCTGTGCGCTCGGTTGCATGCAACGTTGCTCTCACGCAACTGGGCAGAAGCACTCACAGATCGGGACAATTCCCTTAATGTCCTTTAATTTACATTTTCTGTGGTTCCCTGCTCCGAATTTCGGCAATTACCCGCGATTTCGGTAATTCCCGCGAATGCCGCTTCCTGATTGTCCCCTTCATCCGTGAAAGTTGACAAACACAAGCAATTTCCAGCGTTTTTAAATTCCACTCATCTAATTTAAATAATTTATAACTGCGGTAAATTTTCATTTCGTAAATTTATGGCTATTATTAACCGGTACCAGTTATTTAAATTTGACAACCGCTACTGGGTGTTTCAACGGTCCGTACTATTTTTATTTTTGAGCGGTGACACAAGCCATACTCCACACTGTGTACTCGAATTACATTACATGGTTGTCATAATTGCCGTTACGCGACGAAATTAATCTGCAGCGCGTTGAAAGTGAAGGCGAGGTTAGCCGCGGATAAATTGAATTTTATGCAAGAAAGAATTGACTAGGATAAGTGATATAATAAATTAAATCGTATTATTCTAATCTTTTCGATAAAAGCGTGTAAGGGTACACCTTTCATGTAGAATGTGTGCATATTAATAACCTTTTCATATCACAAGTGGTGCTTTTTAAATGCCATGGGCAAAATAAAGTCAGTGAGATTAAAGTTTTAGTAATTAGAGGAAAATCAACAGATCTGCATATACAAGGACGTATCATATCAAAGTGCGAAGAATACAAATATTTGGGAAGTATACTGTCGTCAGAAGGTAACTCAATAATCGAAATTACAAGTAGAATGGAAGAAGATGGATCATATTAGAAACACTGAAATATGGGAAAAAATGGCTAAAAAATCAAAGAACGATTGATGAAATACAAAAGAGACGACCTATATGGTATGGCCATGTACAAAGAATAGATCTCCAAAGAACACCAAAAAGAATAATAAATTGGAACCCACCGGGAAAAACGAAGAGAGGTAGACCCCTAGACACGTGGAACAAAAAAGTGAAACAAGACATGATGAACAGAAACCTTCACGAAGAAGATTGGAAAAACAAAAAACAGTGGCGTTTGAGATGCGAGAGACGGTCGAAGCAGTAGAAAAGCTCGCTTATATATATCATCATTGACAGCTTTTTCGTCGCGCTGCTGGGAATCGGCCGCTTCTGTGCCACGTATTTCTCCTCAGCGCTAAGGTAGAAACACGAGGGACCTACAGTTTAACGTCGAATCCAAACGACAGAAATTCCAGAGGAGATTTTTGGCATTAAGATTCCGCGGTTGCAAGCCGGTTTGGGAAATTGTGTGTGGCGGGTTGCAGACATGATTTTTATAAATTTGCATAGTAATGCTTAGGTTTCGAACCCAAGCCAGAATCGACGTTTTACTCGGAAAGCGAGCGCTCTACCAACTGATTTTACCACCACACTCTTATATATATATATATATATATATATATATATGCACATAGGTGTAAGAGTTTTAACACTGATTGGCGATAGTTACGAACCAAGCTGGAGATTGAATTATCTCCTTTCGGGTGAATAGCACAAACTTAAATCAGTCAACAAAATTTACTAGCAACTGAGTACAAATTAGCTTCAGTTTTTTGTTTGCCTTCTTTTCCTATAGAGATAACTATAATAAATCCTATATTTAAATATTCTTTAAGTTAATTAAACAACCGGGCTTTTACAAATATCTTTTATAGTTTTTTACAAATACGTACAGTTTTTTGAAGTTGTTTTACGTAATAGAAAAAATATTTTGCTGAATCTTGAACAATTTCGTAGATACAATTTAAGAGATATTAATTGTTCATTAAATATAAATATTTTGCAAAATACATGTATTTCGAAAATATCTTATTTATAGTTAATATTGTACACAGACTATTAAGACTATTAATGGTACAAATACAAGAAGTTAATAACATATGGACACATGCACAATATCCCATATAATTCAGTTTTTGTACATTTTTGATGGTTTTTACAGATTTTTTGTCCACGTAAAAAAAACAAAAAAATAAACTGCACACGAAGAAAATAAAGTAAAAAACGAATAGAAAACCGAAATACAGGAAGGTGAATTTGTCGATGCTCCCATTGGCATTATGAAAACGATGAGATACGAGGTCGGTTAAATTAGCGAAAAGTTCTGGTTTTTTATGGCGATTGAGAAATAAATCCTGGATATTTTGGTTCGTTCTGAATTTCTCAGGAATAAGTGAAAATTGTCATTTTAGTAATAAATTATTATCTTCTTTGCCATTGACGCTATTTCAATCACACTTAGCAATGTTATGTATTTGGTGGCTCTGAGTTGAATGATATTGACAGAAAATTTCCAAGCCTTCTAAATTTTAAGCTGCGATAGTCAACTTCTTTATTTCTTATGGCCGCCATACTGGGTTGTCACACCACTAGATAGACAACAAATTAGCTTTCCAAATTGCTAACCAGAATAGCATCTTTCTTCCAAAAAACTTGTTAAAATTTGTAAATTTGTGTAAATAATTCATAAAATCGCTTTGACTTAATTAAACTGAGAGATTGTATTGCTAATTGTAATTTCAACCACTTAAATAATGAGAAAATGTTATTGGTCTAACTATAACAAGGTTGACAAATTCAAAAACAGTATGATTATTTAAATTGTTCAAATTGCACCCGTTATTTATAATGCAGCGGTTAGTCCTCAATTTTGTCCACTGCTTTATAGATAGCCCACTTTGGAATGAAGTCGAAGGCATTTTTGATTTTGAAGCGAAGATGTCTGATATTTTCCGTCGGGGATGCATACACAGCGTTTTTTACATTGCCCCATAAAAAGAAATCGATTGGCGTTAAGCATGGCGATCGTGGAGGCCATCGAATAGAGTTAAACCATTGGTTAAACTTACCAAGCCATGACTTTTGAAAACGTGCATCTAAATAATCTCGAACAATGCGAGCGTTATGAGGACCAGCTCCGTCTTATTATGTTTTTACTATTTAAGAAGGACTTAAAATTAAGTACCTGACGGGGCAGTGCAAATACGCTCTGTCAGTCGAGATCACAGTGAAATGCGTTTCCATCGACCGCGTGGTCGATCCCCGACTGGGGCGACCGCATTTCGCTTAGTTAAGTTTAGGGCGCATGTTGCATGAATAGCTAGTATGTAAGGGATGCCCGCACCCTCCTGAAGTAATGCGAACGCGGTTTCCAGGGGGGAATGGTAGTATGAATGAAAAAAAAAAGGTTTTTAAATTACTATTAGCAATACAATCTCTCACTTCAATTATTGTTTCAAATGTGTCACAAAGCCAAAGCCATTTTATGAGTTATTTACACAAATTTGCTAAATATCAACAATTGTTTCGAAAGAAAAAGTTTATGTTGGTTACTAACTTGAAAAGCTAATTTTTTGGTATAACTAACGGTGTGATAATTCAATCTGGTGGCCGTAATATATAAGAAAGATAACTATCGCCGCTTGAAATCTAGAAAACCTAGAAAATTTTTGCCATTGAACTTACAGTGAGCAAAAACAAAGTTACCAACTGGGATTGAAATAGCGTCAATGGCAGGGAAGATAATAATTTATTTCTAAAATCACAAATGTTAATTGTTCGTGTTAATTACGTAGGAATCAAAATATCTAGGATTTCTTTTAAGATACCCAATCGCCATAAAGGAGCCCGACATCATACTCTTACTGCCTCCGAGATGCCAATGGTGAGAATTGAAAAATTCACCATCCTGTACATCCTCTAGGGCAGAAATAGTTTAAGAAAATATTCAAGAAACAATATCTACTAAAATAGAATTTTTTAAAATCCTTACAAATAAATTAAATTTTACGTGCCGTGAAAGAAAGAAAGAAAATACGAATAAATAAAAAGGAAACAACGTTGAATTGGAGGACTCTCGAATTTTGCGATTTAAAAACATTTATGAAACATAAACAATGTGGATATTGCACAGATTTCTTCATAGAAAAGCAAAACTAAAAATCCTAATGTGTAGATTGCAAAAAATGTAGGAGGGATAGTGTGTAGAAAATAGGAATCTCGGTGAAAAATAATTATCAACCTTAAAACAATATTTCCCTAGTGGTGATGACTTTAGAGATTTTCGTTCTTGGACAAAGAAATCAAATTTGTGCCTACAATAAACTTAAGCTAATGAACATACAATGGAAATATACAAATCTAAACAATGTCTCAAGGAATTCATATTAATCTGTGTTTATTTTGTACGTTTTCTCCACCGAGAGCGTTACCAATCTTGAATACATTGAAGAGAACGGAATGCGATAATATAGAATATAATATCAACAAAAATGAAAACCTCTACGAAAGCTCTAATAATTGAAGGAAATGGAATAGAATAATACTCACAGGTAAATTTTAAAGTTTAAACAGAAAATGAAGAACAATCAAAGTCTAAGAAAAACTACATTGAAGTAATTTGGAAAATTTTTACTAAATTAAGTATTAGATTATATAATTTTGATTTTCTGTATTTATGAAAAAGTAATGGCAGACTTAAATACTTTTCTAATTTATCAAGATGTAACAGCGTCCTGTTGACTCAATACATTCAAATTTTCTAGAATATACCTTAGCACTTGTTGTAAATTTTGATATGCTAAATATAATTTTCCACAGCCTTACTACAGTCTTCAAAATTATATTAACTTTAATATCAAACTTTAATTTCAAAAAGAAATTCTACTCGCAGATTAGCAGATATTTTCTATGCTACCTATGTATGTAACCAACAATTTCGTATATCCGCTTGTTTGTTAATTATTTAGTATGCTTCAATTAACTACTAAATAGTTTTCAATGCACAGCTGACTTAGGTATTTAAATACTTATTCGAATAGGAACATTTCAATTATAAGGTATTTAAATATATATTCGAATAAGAATTATACCCCAAGAATATAAAAAGTTTTCAAAGAATAAATTCCAAAATTTTGTTTTATTAATTAATACACTTCAAGAGATTTCAATACTAAATTGGAACACAAACCTGCAAGTTTGCCCCAGCATTAGTGCTACTTACAGCAACGTACTGAAAGACTTTATAAATGTTTGAGTTGAATATCTCTGAAACAAACAAGGCTGCAATAAAGAATAAACAGCACAGAAGCATTGCAAAACGGCCTATTGGAGTACTGCCATTGTTTGAAGAACTACGTGCCATAGGTATGTGATCAGAATTATCCGAATAAGTTTTCTTCTCAGGCTTGTTTATTAGCAATCAACGTTTTACCAATGCCAGTTACTCGAAACAAAGTTGCTAATAAGCAAAACATTTGAAATTGTTCAGAACTAAATTTTCTTGAAGAACTTTTTGTCACTATTCGTATTTGGAAAAGGTATTACAAACATAAAACGCCCAGAAGAATACTTCTAAATACTAGGAAGTAAAACTGATTTTTGGGGCCCAATTTTAAACAGAATAGGGCTGTAGAATTGGTAGCAAAATATATAGGAACATATAAGTATATAGTCCAGTTAGCCCAATAAATCGTAAGGCATAGTGCTAACCCGGAGAAAATGCGCATGGTCCAGTTAGAAATTAAGAAAGAACTTCGTAGACTGTTATAAACTAGAAAATCTACGAAGAAGGGAGAAGTTTATAAATATTAGAATTCGCCGGCAGTGTGGAAGAGAACCAAAACCGCGAAGTAAATTTAAGTTTTCTTTGAACTTTGACTTAACGTTTCGTTCGCAAAAGCTTCCATTATTAAATAAGCCTAAAACATGTTTCCTGTATCTTCTTCGTGATAGAGATTTTACCTGATTAGCTCAAATAACAGTTTCTGCGTGCGTAGAGGGTAAATTTCTAGTTACATACGTGACAGCATACTTCTCGCACTCTTGGTTTTCCGTGCAAAATCACACTTGTTCGTTTTTCCTGGAAAGCGACAACATCTCCTCCAATTAAATATTTTTGCAGTAATTAGCACAGCAGAAGCATCTCGTTCATGCTTTCTAGTGATAAAAAATTGCATTCGTCGAACTGGCTGATGTTGCATGTTGCAGAATTTTACGCAACACATGTTTTCTCGTGACATTTTTTCTTGCGGTCGGCAGCAGATGCCGGTCACAATGGGAAAAATATGGATCGAACAAAGGCAATATGGCCTTGCTCAGGGGTGTGTTGTGACATGAGCGCCAGAGCGTCACGCTGCTCGCTTCCACAATGACGGACAAAACAAATGTAGGCATTGGTTGCCTCGATTACAGGGAATTATATTCATGCACAATAATTAATATGTAGCGTGCTTTAGGTTTTATTATTCTACTAGCTTTAACCGCACATGAAATATGGCGTTGTTCAGGAAATTACAATTCATTCCGCCGATTTCAATAATTATTGCCAAAATTTGCATTAGTGTAATTTGCCGGCTTTTACCGTGTTATGCAAGACTTTGGGACGCAAACATTTAGTTATTGAGCACTTCCTGGGCTAAAGCCTATGATTCCAGCAATCAGCAGGTATGTATTTGTTATCTAACGTTCATTTAAAATTTTGTATTATGTAATTAACCTCTAGCAAACAAACCGCTTGTTGTTTACTGGTACACCAGCAAACTAATTCGTTACCTAATGGAAGACTCGCTTCACAGTTTTTCTTTCGCTCATCCAAACGGTAAGTCATATTTCTATTTATCCGGTCCTTCTTGTACCATAGATGTGAAGGATATTGTGTAACTGGTCACGAAAATGTTTCTATTTCTTCCGACTTAAGGGTGTTGTACGTGTTGTGCCCAACCTCTTCATTTCTTCTTTTTTTATGAGTTCCTCTTTTACCATACCGGTGTCGAGGTTGCCATTCATACATTCGGGATTAATTGAAGGTGATAGGTCCCCTTTGAAATTGCATGGCGCTCCTCCCGCTCCCCTTAACTACATTTACTCTCTACATTTTCACTATTTGTGTTAATTGTATGAATGATGTTGTGTGTGGCTTTGTTACTTCTGCTGGTCAGCCAGTGGTTAGGAGAAGCACTGTTAGTTGTAACCCAACCTCGAATGGTTACCGAGCTCGATACCGAATTTCAGAAAAATTTCTGCCTATCCCAAAGTTCGCACCGAGGACTTCGCATTGCGATCCTAGCCCTCTTACTACTCGGGGTCCTATATCTTCCTTTACTATTTAGTATTTTGCAGCTTCTTCTTTTCTTGTCCTCTTCCTTTCGTATCCTATTTCTCAAATGACTTTTATTATGTTGTCTTGTATCCTCACAAGAAGGCCGAACTAACTGAATTGTCTTCGCTATACTTTTCTGTGTAGTGGCTACACTGTTTATAGTAGTATAATTAGGAATTTTGTCTAGCCTCGTAATTATTAGAATACATCATCACACAGGTTTCTATTCAGCATTACAATTTGTTGTTTATTATCTAGTATACTTTCCTAGATTAGTATAGGGACGAATTCAGACCTGTAGAGGGTGTTTCAATAAAAACTGCTAGGTTTAAATGTGCCGCCATTTTCTACAAATGATATTTTTAAATTTTAAATTTGACATTTGCAGTCTAGACACGGGAAATTTGCCACGGAACACTATACAGTAGAACAACTCGTAAAAATGGTCAAATTTTATTATCAGAACAATTGGTCAATTACAATCGTGCAGTGAACATTACGTGCTATTTTTGGAGAAGTAAAAATACTCAATTGATTGACGAGCATCCCATACCTTCTGCAAAGGTGACTGTTTGGTGCAGTTTCTGGGCAGCAGGTACCATTGAACCGTTCTTCTTTGAAAATGCGGATGAAATTGCGGTGACGGTGGATGGCAACCTTTATCGTGATATGGTATCAAATTTTTTTTGACACGAATTGGACCAAATGGGCTTAGAAACCGTATGGTTTCAGCTGGATGGCCCCAATTGCCACACCGTACAGGAAACATGGGAATTATTGCATTAATTACAAGGTTTTCTGATCGTGTTATTTCTCGTTTTAACGACGTCAACTGGCCTCCACAATCCTGCGATCTAACATCATTGGACTTTTTACATTGGGGTACTCTTAAAAGTTTACGCTGATAAGTCTACACGGATTGCTGAGTACAAACAGGATATTCACCGCGTCATTGTCGAAACGGACGCGGATTTGTGCAAAAGTCATGGAAAATATGGCCAAATGAATAGTGGTCTGTCAGACGAGTGAGTCGGCCATTTGAACACAAAACAACATAATATTTTATATATAATTGTATATATCTGTTTAGCAGAAAATTTAAAAAAATCTCAAACATGTCCGTTATTTTACGTTTTATCCTAAAATACTAAACTGTCAGTTCTTATTGCAGCATCCGTTATATTCCTTCTTGCCTTAAATTTTCTATTACTTCCTTGTCCCATATTTTCCTTGGTCTGCCTTTGCGCTTTTCTTCTTCGATTTTGCTTCCCATATTTTTTTGTTGCTCTTTCTTCCCCATCCGTATTATGTGGTTAAACCATCTTCTCGTAATCCCCTTTATGCCCCGTAAGTATACCTCATTTCCATCGCCTATATTTTACTCTCAATTCATTTAGGTAGTAGGTATCCAGTTTACTTTTCTATATGTTAGTATTGCCTTAAAATGAATTTGTACACTATGGTTTTTGTTTTCTTCGAAATTTCCTTTTTCCTTACGAATGACTTACTTAGGTAATGGTATACCTTGGCCGCACTTTTCATTCTATCATTTATTACGGCATCAATTCTTCCATTTTTCTGTATCTTCACTCCCAAATACTTAAACGTTTCCACTTGTTCAATATCTTTCTCGTTCAACTTTATTGAAATGGCCAAGTCCTCTTTTCCTATCACCATCACCTTAGCCTTCTCAACATTTATTTTTAGATTTCTAGTACGTAGGGCATTATTTCATATTTTTAGGTTGTATTGTAAATCTTGTTTGTTCTTTGCGTAGATTACTAAGCCGTCTCCGAATTCGCTTTAAACTATTTCGACTATTTCCATGTTCTTATATCTCACCTTTAGTTTCTTTACTTTTCCTTTTATTTCCTTCATTATATCGTCCATTACTAAGTTGAACAAGGCTGGGCTAAGGATTCCCCCCTGTCTTAATCCCTCTTTTATTATAAACACTTCCGATTTTAGGTTCCCTGTTCTCACATAATTCCTGGTATTTTCATAAAGACTGTTTATACATTTCTACAGTTAACCATTTACACTTCTGCTTTGTAAACGACTCCACACTATTTTTCTTGGGACGCTGTCAAAGGCCTTTTCTAGGTCGATGAATGCTACATATATTTTATCGGCTGTTTATTTTTCTATTATTTGTTTTATAGTGAATATATGGTATTGCACTCCTTTGCCTTTCCTGTACTGTACTATTACTTCTTTGTATTCTTTTGCAATACCGAATAGTATAGTTTTATTTAAGTTTGCATCCCAGAGTTTTTCAAGGTATACCTGGATATTTCCAAACAGGATTAAATCGTCAACTTTCATAAGTTCAGATATTTTTATAGCTTGATTTCTTCCATTTTTTTATAATTTTGGTGCTTTCTTGGTTTGCTTGCCTATCTCATTCCTAACTGTAAAAAATATTCATGGACTGAGCATTCTACCTTGCCTCAGTCTTTTGAAGGTGCCTTCTTCCCGCACTACAAGATTTTTGGATGTTTGTCTCAAGTTTTACATTCTTTTGATCTGTATCCGGCTTGATTTTCAGATAACGATTGTTCTATACTAAGTATACCTCATTTTTTTCAATCATCGTCCGCTGTTACCCTTTAGTAGGAACATCTAGTAACGAAATCTCTCTACAGTTGTCAAACTGTGAAGCTGATATATTCAATAATTTAATAACGTTACATGTTTAACTAAACGTAAGTGGTGTTAACTAAATTGCATGTTTTCCAAAAATATAGTAAACACATTTCTCTTACATTTTTTTAGCATTGCTTGTGAAATACAGTAAATGGTGTTATTTGCTGCATTTACTGTTGCTGATATACTTCCTGTCTAAAATTAACAATAGTGAATGTTTTGGTATGAGCAATCTCCTATTTTTCTATTACTGCGAAATTCAATAATTCAACAATGCCGAGATTTTGGGAAACTTTGTTTAATTTTAAACACCATTTCTAATTATTACTTAACCTTCATTCAGAAAGAAATGCGTAAATAAGAATTACAAATACTGATATGAAGATGAAAATGATGGAAACTTTTAAGTATCTTCTAAATTTCTTCCTACTTTAGTCAATAAAACTACTACAGTAGAGTCTCGCTAATGCGGACTTAATAGGACCGGACCCAGTCCGGATCACCGAAAGTCCGGTTTAAACTGAATCAGCTTCAAAATGTCCGTAACACAAGTTGTAGATTGGTTAAACTCGATGTTTTTATCATAAAAATTATTTTTTCAGTTTCAATACTACCTACGAATTGATTTAGGATAAAATTTGATTTTTTTTTAGGCCCGTCCGGATTAACCGGATATCCGGACTAGCGGGGTCCGGATTAGTGTACTACTACTGTATTTAAGGATGCTATAAGAAGATCTCAATTTATAAATGTATTTGTATTTTTACAGTAAAAAATTGTATATTAACAGATAACTGATAAATTTGTTTAATGTTTAAAAACCAGTACAACAAACCTGTAACCTGATAATTGAAACGAATTTATAAAGAGTCAAACTAAATTTAAATAAACGTTGCTTAAATGCAACTCAACTAAATTTATTATTTATCTTGTTGCTTTAGTTTAAAATATTACTTCTAATATTTTCGTTCCTAACCTCTTTAAAAATCATGTATTGTAGTAGTTTTTCTTCCTAATTTAGAATATGTACATAAACACAATGAAACTAATGGCAATTTTGAAAACTGTATTCATGTTTTGTGCGGAGGGAAGAATTATTTACCGTAGGTTTGGTTTCTTTTCAAATACATCAAGAATTGCAGTTTTCGTATTTGGTTTTGTATACCATACATGACTCGGTTATTATTTATTATTAATTATTAGCTAAATTTGAAGTCGAATTCGGTGTAGAAGTAAAGCGATTTACATATTACCTTAGGATTTAAAAATATTTTATGCTATTATTAACGTTCAGCTAGAGGTGAGCAAGTTAAACGATTAATTTAAGATTAGAGTTCAGTAATTATGCAATAAGGATGATGTATATAGGCAGTAAAGTATCGAATAACGGTTTATTACTAGTGGGAAATCACACACATTGCAATTTATAATTTATACAATTGTAGGATCATTTAAGGCTGAGAATACTATTACAATTATTGTTCATCTAAACGATTATAATTATAAACATAAAACGTAGTACTATCTAATGAAGTAAAAAAGGGAGGGCGACTGGTGCATTTAACTATTTATATTTAAAATTCATGTTTGAGATTTTGATGTATTCAAATGAAAACATAAACAGAAGTGAAACTAACACAAATAAAAATAAAATTGCAAGTAAAGTATTTGCAAAGTAAAGTTGGGATAGATGCCCTAGGAGGATAGACGCCGCACTTTCAAAAGTTCGCGCATTTTACGACATATGGCGAAAGACTTCGTTAACAGTCTTAGCATTGTATGTTACCAGTGGTTTACAATATTTGTAGGGGATAGATGCCGTCCTAGTTTGTGAATTAAAAATATATTTAGGCGAGCATACGTGTAACTGCATGTAAATGGAGAATCAGGTTGTCGGTATTTAAGGTTTAACTATTAGTTTTTATCACAAATGATCAATCTTATAGTTTATACCATCAGAATATATTATAACCTAATTTATCAAAGAGTCGTTTTGCGTTTTATCTGGCTACAGTTTAAAATATTAAGTGAGGCGTCTATCCCAAATGAAAAGGATAGATGCCCCACCTAACTTGTGGGATATATGGCCGCTACGTTACTAGATACATACCCGCCTTGGTACTAACAAAATATTAAATTACTGTTTCAGAATAATGCCTAGAAAATATATACGAAAAAGTAATGTTAGGCCAAGGGCGGTTTGGTCTGAAGCAGACTTAATTTGTGCTATAAGAAATGTTAAAGATGGGGAAATGGGAGTAAATGAGGCGAGTAAAAATTTTAATATTCCATCTCGTACGTTAAGAAGAAGGCTGAAATCTGGAAATACCAAAAAATTATCTTTAGGGAAAAATCCGGCACTAGGTTTTGAAAATGAAAGAAGATTGGTGGCTCATATACAGAAACTAGAGAAAGCAGGTTTTGCCCCTAGTCGCTTAACAGTACGTAAGCTTGCGTACGAGTTTGCATTACAACTGGGACTTAAAAAAATATTCTCACCAAAAAATAATGGAAAGCAATTAGCAGGACATCATTGGCTATACTCTTTCCTTGAAAGAAATACTGATCTTAGTGTTAGACAAAGTGAAGGACTCTCTCTTGTGCGTTCCAAAGGAATGTGTCGTACAGAAGTCAATGCATTTTACAACCTGTTGGAGGAGACATTAATAAAATATGACTTGTTAGACAAACCAAGTCGAATTTTTAACATGGACGAGAGTGGAATTCAGTTAAACAACAAACCAGGAAAAGTCATAGCCACGAAAGGAAGTAAAGACGTTCATGTCCTTACATCTGCGGAAAGAGAAGAAAATTTGTCAATAATTGCCTGTAATAATGCAGAAGGTGTCAGTATTCATTTTAAAAGGCACGCGCAAAAATCCCGACCATTCAGACGGTTTACCTGCAGGTTCTGAAATTTATATGAATAAAAAAAGTTCGTTTATAACGTCAGACTTATTCATAAAATGGTTAAAGGAACATTTTGTGCCCCGAAAAGGTGAAGGCAAAGTGATACTATTATTGGACGGCCACTCCTCTCATACCAACTGCCTCGACATGCTACAGTTTGCCGATGAGAACGATATAATTATGATTTGTTTGCCAAGTCATACTACTCAGGCTCTACAACCCCTTGATAGATCTTTTTTCAAACCCTTGAAAGACTATTTTAGACAAGAGGCTGAGTCATGGATGCTGACCCACAAGGACAGGAAAATTGGACGGCAACAAACTGGTAAACTAATCGGAACTGCTTGGCAAAGGGCAGCTACTGTTGGCAATGGCATATCTGGGTTTGAGGCTTCAGGAATATATCCTCTCAACCGCACTAGAATTCCTGACCACTTTTTTCAAATATCCGACTATTCCGTTAACTTGCATGTCGAAACGGAAGCTAAAAATAATAATATAACTGATGCTGTTCAAAGTTCAAGCGCCACCAATTCTATATCCTGTATGGAAATTCTTGATGAAATTAATTTACCTCAAGACTTTTTTGAGAATGACGAAAATTATATAATTGATTTACAAGAGCCAAATGCAGTGCTAGAACTACAACCAATTGAGGAATGCATAGACAAACCTAGTCCATCGAAATTTTTAAACGAAATAGCCCCCCTGTTCCTACTATACCTCTACAAACCACCAAGAGAAAGCAATCAGCCGCTATTCTTACAGAAAATTTAGAACAGAAGAAGGCTAGAGCCGAAGAGAAG